>OY757923.1:2348759-2633759 GCA_963585895.1 Sepioteuthis lessoniana | reverse complement strand
CCCTCGGGCCTATCCAAGAAATCGTCAGGAACATATTTACACACACACACACACACACACACACACACACACACACATATATATATTTTCATAGATATTTTAGGGATTAAAGGGTCTTTATATTAGCCGAGCAACTGATGTTGAATACGTTTCGTTAGGTTTTATGGAATACCAACCCTTGTTAATTATTTAATGCTAAATCCTGTTTTTACATTGATTTTTTATTTATTGCGAACTTTTTGTCCTCATCCTCATTGGTTGTTTTTGCGTTGTTTCTTCTTTCACTATGTTTCAGCCAAATTTCACCTCTGGCCTTCTTCAGGTGATTAACCGCGACCTCGGATAGGAACGCTGAGTCTTGTAACCGAGGTCGCGGTTAATCACCTGAAGAAGGCCAGAGGTGAAATTTGGCCGAAACGTAGTGAAAGAAGAAACAACACAAAAACTACCAATGAGGATGAGGACAAAAAGTTCGCAATAAACAAAAAAATTAATTCTCAGATTAAGAACCCACATCTCAAAATGATTCCAATTAAAGACTGTTTTTACATATCTATTAAATATATGATTTGTAAACACATTTTCTTGATACACACAGTTTAATGATCAAACAGTTCTATTTCTAACAATTCTATTTAACGTTAGTCAAAAAAGTTAAATGGCTCCAAGTATTGCTATGTATCACTAAGAATTCAATTAAACATCAATCATTTTTGATACACTGTTAAATGATCGAACAGTTCTAGATCAAACAAGTCAATTCAGCATAAATCATTTGTTTAATCAGTTTAAATGTGAAGCAGTCCTATTTGACCCATAGATAGGACCCTATCATGTGCTATCACTCCGGTTAGAGTGGACCTGGGAGCGATGGCAATGACGGGGTACTCTGCATTCCCCAAAGCTCCAGCATTACTGGAGCCTTACCATCAAACTGTTTGATGTCATATCCAAAAAAACTCATTGGTCGGTACATTCTACAGCCCCAACCGACTGGGCTGACATAGGTAGGAGACAGATACTACCAAGTCTAAAATATTTGTAAAGTAATATAACTTGGGGGTTAAATAATTGTTCACGGATCCTTCTTTGTTACTGATACCATGAAACCCAGTAAAAGCTGTCGTGTATTAGTTGAAGAGGAGATGAGCTATTCCACTTAATCTCAATACCAAGCGAAGATGAATTAGTTAACCTAATCTGATAGAAACCAGGCACTGATTGATAACATTAAGGGAAATTACTCGGCATGGCTCCCGGATTGCCGAATTGATCATGGGAGAGTGGTACGCACTGCCAAGTAAGCCTCTCATTGCTCTGAGAAATGTAATGGAGGGGGATTACCCCTGTAACACAGCCAGATAACCAAATCATTATGGTCAAAAGACGGGTACTATCAAATAACGCCCCCCCCCGCTCTGTTGTCTTTCCACGTCAAGAGAAATAAGTAGAAAGAAATAGAATAGTCAAACAGAAATCCTCATATTTATATCATGACTTGTAAAATAATTGGGAGGAGTGCCGTTGTCATAATAGTTAAAATACTGGACGGCGAGATCAGAGGATACGAGTTCGAATTTCACTGATGCTGTTACGTTCACTATCAGACTGATACCCTTGGGTAAGATATGAACCCCCTTATTTTCTCCAGCTATGGATTGAATAGTACCACTACTGTTCTTCTGCTAGAATGGTTTTGGCATTAAATATCCCACGAAAGTTGATATGCCATTAAAGCCTAAGAAACCAAAATAAGATAAATGGAGAAAAAGGTAAAATAGGAGACAAGAAAACGAAAGAAGCAAAAATATGTTCGTCTGAAAAAGAAAGATTCAAGGCTTTTTATATTAATTTAATACAAGAAATGGTTGTAAGGATAATAGAGACCCACGAAAAAGAAAAAAGAAGAAAAAAAAACAAGTGTCAATTAAAAACAAAATGTGGAGGCTAGGAGAGAAGCGATGAAAAAAATAGAATGAAACAACGGAAAAAATAGTTAAATTGATCGTTGATAATAATTTCCTTAGCCATCACTTAGGATGGTGTAAACAAAGTCAATGGCGTTTAGTGACTGTCTCTTTCTCTTTAATGCGATCATCGGACCAATTTATAAATATATTTTGCAAATACATCGTATTTATAATATGCAAAGCCATTGCCTGCGCCCTTACAGATGCTGCAACTACCCTCGAGTCATCCGGACACAATATATCTGAAAAAACCTTTTTTTTATTTAAAATATATACAAAAATTAATCTTTACGACATATGAATTGGTTCATGAATCAGAAATACTGAAGATTCTATTGAAATTAGATTGATGGCTGACATTTTGGTAGAATTGTAAAGTCTTGTAAATTAACCAATAAATTAAACGTAAAAGTCTTTCTTGTGGTAATAAACTTTCAGATACAAAATTCTCCATTTCTTTTTTCTTTTACATTAACTCAAACAATTTTTATATTAGATTTTCCTTCATACATTGTTCTTACGGATAAACAAATTTTGATACTGTAAAATTAAAACTTTTAACATTTAGGATGTTTATATCAACTATTTCTTTTTTTTTTTTAGAAAGTCCGTTATGAAAATTCCAATATTTTTGTGAGGGACAACCTTCGGTATGGCTTATATGGTATTAGTGTCGGGTGGGAGATATAAAGTTGATCGCCTGGTTCCACGTGGCCTTCCTCCCGGGTAAAAAACCTGCTTAGTGAGGCTAAGTTTATCGCTTGACGCCTGAAGCGAGCCAAAGGTTAATGCTGAGAATATCAATCATTCTTTGACAGCCACGCATGATTCTCGATTTGTGCTTAGCTCTCTACATAATTTATGATTTTGTATTAAATCTTGCCCGATGGGAGGTCGGATAAATCCATACAATGTTTGTCTAAACATCGAAAATCACAGTTGCTTCTAACAACATTACTGTCATATATCAAAGGCATTTTTTGTCCCTAATATTCCTGACTTTACCTCAATTTTTCTTTGATTTGATTTCTTTCATTAATTCTTATTAGTTTTTCAGTTCGTTTCTTTCAACCCTCTTTTCTTCGACTTGCTGTTTCTTTAAATGTCTCCTCTGATCATCCCCATTAGAACATTCTGCAGGGTTGTGTGCTCTCGAGTGAAGGTGACTGAACGATCTCCATGGAAAATAAACTTCAACGAAAATAAAAAACTTAGATAATCAACGCTACATTATTAAGGGAAATAATAGACAAGGAGAAGCAGGATAGACTTGATGAGACGAAATATTACTCTATCCAGTGGCCAAAGCTGCTGTTGGCACCAGGTATGGAAGTGGAGCCTTAACGTGTGGTATCACCCCTGGTCGGCGGCTTATTAGGACAGGGTATAGTACGTGCAATCATGCTTTTGGAACATCTTGCATGAATCGAGCATCAGTTTTTAAGTGGCATAAGAGATTCAAGGAAGGCAGGGAGTCTGTGAGGGATGATGAGAGGTGTGGGAGGAGTAAGGAAATCCATTGACCAGAGTTGATCGGCCAAAGGGTTAGGGTTAGGTTTACTATGTTGAGGTTTTTAGGGAGTTCAGGAGGGCATTCCGTCGGAAGAGGCCAGCACTCTTCAAATCGGATCTTTCTTTCTTTCTTTCTTTCTTTCTTTCTTTTACCCAAATAATTTGAAAGAATTTCAGTCAACCGATGATCACTAACTTTTTCCGCCTGTTTTTTTCTCTCTTTGTTCGTTTGTACAATGAGAGTGTAGTATCTGTTCGCCCCACTTACAAAGTATCGCTTTTGACACTTTTTCTTAGGATCAGAGTATACCTTCTGTACCCATGAAAATCTCATGAAATATATTACAAAAAAGGAAAATTTAAATTCATATATATGTTTTTTAGATTTTATCCTGCGTTAATTTTTGGGGAAAAATGAAAATTTATACTTGTTTAAATTATAATTCATAACAGCAACATGCAAGGTGTGATAAAAAAAGATATCGAGAGAGAAGCTTTACATCTAAACATTTACATTTAAACTGTAAATGTAAATGTGAAGTTTATAAATAAAGTCTGGACAGATTAGCAACTTATAATGAAGGAATGATATCTAGACGTCAAGACTAAGTCTAGACGAATCAGTGCCAGTTCTCTGTACATTCTGATTAGCAGTTTTTGGCGAAATAGCGCATAGCGTTAATACAGAATCTTCCTTCCTCACCTATCCGAACTGTGTGTGACTTCTTGTTTCCTAAACTGAAATTCATCCCAAGGGATTTGAAGCTGTTGAGGACATTAAAATTATTTTGGAGGCGGTGGAGCTTCACGTCTCATTAAACTGTTTAGAGGTGCTTCGACCAATGTAAAAGTTATTTTGATAATGCCGAGAGGACCATTTTAAAGAAAATTAATTTTTCTTTCTTTGCCGATTTCTATTTTTATATGTACGTCTTAAATCTCAATAACCTTTGAACTATTTTTATGTATTTACCCAATTTCTCAGTCACAAACAGGGTGCAACACATAATCAAATCTTAAATGGAGTACAGCTGGTTTAAAAAAAGCGTTTTCCTTCTCCTAGACTGGTTCCATACCAGGTTTTACAGCAGCAACTGGGACCAAAAATCAAAGACACGAATCTCGTACTGATGAAGTTGTATATCTTCATTTGCGCACGTGTTCCGCGTAAAAAACAAGCGTACACATTCTCCAACTATACATTCTCCAATTATACATTCTCCAACGTGAAAACTGAAACAAAACAAATGCACTCGTAAATGTTCCAAAAAGGAAAACACACCACGAAATTGATGATTTAAATCGAATCAATTCATCAAGAGAATTCACGTGCTTACCTCTTTTTGCCTTGCAAGTGACCCACAAAGAAAAATCGTCAGTCTCGCATACCGGTCAATTTGAAAAAGACCGAATTCGCGCCAGCCGGTGTTCAGGCCGGAAGTTCCTCCCGCACCGATCGCTTCCGGGTGGCAGGCGCGGGAGGAAAGTTCAATCTAAAAAAACTATACCGGTTGAAACGCAAACTCTTACATTAACACCAAGATAAGAGTCCCCAACCTGTCCTATTATCTACCCATTGCTGGAGGGATAACAGATAGATTTATACCGTTCCCAATGGTATCAGCGTTATGTAAAATGCAAACTGCCTCGCCAAGGATTTTAACTCACCGAATCCGTATCCAACCATGATAACCGTTACGCCATACGCGTTTCCATCTGGTATATTACATCTGGTATGTTACATCCTATAGTCTTTTTAAAAAATAAACATGAGATATCCGCGTGTACAGATTCTACACTGGAAATCTTTTATCTAACTACATCTCCTCAGCTGTTGTCTGTAACAGATGATGTTTTTTAACGGGAGTTGCAGTGGGGTGATACGTAAACGCAGAGCCAAAAATAATTGCCCTGGTCTTCGCCACCATTTGGTGAAATGTGAGAGGTGCTGTCACGGAATGAGAATCCCCCGTCAGACTCACCTAAGAGAGAAGAACAGATATAACACATTAATCTCAGCCTGAAGGCCGAATTAAATAAACTTTTGATTTTATAAAGAAATATAAGATAGTGACATATATTACACGCGGATCCAAGACGGTAGTGCCTATCTTTTGTAAATAATACCGTTATTTTTTAAGAGGATCTCTGCAAGACAAGTAGCAAAGAAGTCAATCAGTTAAAACTGATTCCTTGACGTAAAGTTCATTGGTATAAGTGACGATTTATTCTCGGGCGTTTAAAAATGCTTAGCTACTAAGGAATCTTAGATAAGTAAATTTAAAATTACTTCTATCATTACTGCAATCTGCACTTCTCGTGGAGTGTTTCACAAAGAAGCAGCAAACTGAAAAGTTCATCTCCTTAACTGAGTGGGTGAAGTTCGTTGTTCCAAGGTGAAGGAAACTTCAATGTTGTCGAGAACAAAAGCACTTTTCCTTAACCCTTTCAGTCAAAGGCTAAATTTACAATCTATTGTTTGAGTATGATTTACGCACCTTTAAATCGGTGCAACAGTGTAGGAAGGAAAAATTACAGTACCACTGATATACCAAAGTAACGGGTTAAAAGGTTAAGCAAAGCCTTTCTAAAATTTACTAATCAAGACTTCAGTTCGGACAACATTTTTTATTTACCACGACACGTTTTTTTTTTATATGAATTAGTCAATTGAGTATTGAGCTGAATTTAGATGTTCTTTTTTTCACCGTTTGGTTTGTAAATCTCGCCCATAAGAAAGAAATATGCGTTATGCTCCGAATTTAGTGCCTAATTTTCACAGATGCAGGATCACAATAAGAAAAACAGCAAATGGGCGCCTCACGTCTTGTAATGGACAACGAGCTAAACTAGTAGAATATCTAATGGGTTCGATTCTATGAAGTATTTGCAGAGAAAGTGCTTATAGTCAGATCGCTGTTTTGACCTGTTAACTAAATTTGTACATTGATGCAATATTTTTAACGTCATGTTTTGTTGTTAATGAGAGAAAAAAAGTAAAGAATATGATCAAAGATCGTTATAACAGAAGCTGAGAGCAGCCAGTTCAGTGCCGACATAAATACAGTATCACAAGCCTGTAATTTTTCCAGGCTGATGTTATTAAGCATATTAAATTGAGTCAGTCGTCTTTTGGTTTTAAGTCCACCCATTAAAAATGGCGCCAAACTATCTTGACGACGGACACGAAGTGGGCCACAAAGATCAAGTTAAATGTGTCCAACGGCTGTCCTATGGCGTCGGGCTGGCTTAAAGTTTGCACTTTAATATCGAGAGGATTTTCACTTGTCAAGCAACGACTTACCCCTTCCTAATACCGCTGACTAAAAATGGCCAAAAACGCATTGCCTTACTCCAGGGAAAGCTAAGTGTTTGGTGGGGGGGAGTATGAGGTAGGGTGGCCGCTTTGTTTCGAGTAGCTGTGAAGTGCGGCTTTGTTATTGAGGCACCGCCCGAAATAGGTAAAAAAAGAATTTTCAGAGATTGTGAAAAAGTTACAGTTACAAGGGGGAAGATCATTTAAATAAAATGAAGAGAAAAGAAGAAAAAGAGAAAGTAAAGACAAAAAAAACCCACAGAGGAATGTGTCTGTTGTAAGAATGTATATATGTTAAATAAAACCATTTTCCGTTTTTAGTACAAGGCTCAATTTATGGGCCAAGAGTCAGAAATTAATCTATTGTCAGTGGCTTGATGAAATAACCTAAGCACAAATCCAGGTAAAAAAAAAAACTCGTTGAAATTTATTAAAAATTATTGGTTTGGTTTGGTTTTATGGCATATCAACCATTTTAGGTTAATTAATGCCAAATCCATTTTTATGCATAGGAACATTACTCTTTCAAACGATTCAGTTTAGCATATGTACAGTTTTTAGTTCTATTTAACCCATGAATAGGATTTTAAAAGGTAGCTACCTCTCCGCGCCAGAGTGGACCTGGGAGCGATGGCAATAAAGAAGTTCTTCATATTCCCCAAGCTCCAGCTTTACTGGAGCCTCGACATCAGGTTCAGTGTCATATCCAGGGCACTCGTTAGTCGGTGGTGGGGGTCTTACCCCTCTCCAGAGAAGCAGTCGGTATATTCTACAACCCCAGCCAACTGAGCCAGGAGAAATTATGTGCTTAGGCAATGTCCTATGGAGATACCAGGAAGTGATATTTCAAACTCACAGCTCGGGGTCTAAGAGCTAAGTTTCCCTGAAGTGAGACCCGTCCATCTTGAGAAGAGATAAAAGGCGGGTCTAAAAGAAGCCATTATCCACCAACACTGCAGTTCATCCAGAAGAACGAGAAATAAAAGCGGCTCGGGAAACACGATGACTGTTTCCTTTTGCTTCACTTTAAAAAAAAACATTAAAGTTTCTGACGAAAGAAACTTAACAAAGACTTGAAACCTTTACTCCGTCTAAGAAAAGTCATAAAAATTTCTGGCGAGAGAAACTTGACTAAAACTTGTAGCCTTTACACAGACAAAATGAACTCACCTTGCATGAGTACGAACTTTCTTGTGGGTTATTTTGTTTTGTAGAAAACTTATATTTAAGTAAGTGTTTTTTTTTTTTTTAATTTCATTTTTCAAACTTTGTTATTAGGCGTCTTGAATTTGTAATGTTGTGACGTCAGCATATGGGAAATATATGCAACTTTGGGAAGAGTCTTCTCACGGAGTGGCTCTTGTATATTATGTCGAATTATAATCAAACAAGACTATGTTCCCCCCCCTGTTTTCTCCTCTCCTCTTTTTATGACGACGCTGGTTAAAAGTCGCATTTACCTAAAAGTGGATAAATTTTCGAGTTGTGATACAACGAAACAGCCTGTGGATGACAATATATATATATATATATATATATATATATATATATATATATATTTACACACACACACACATATATATATATATATATATATATATATATATATAATCCGAAGAGAAACTCCAGGGGGTAGGAGTATCCAATTTGAGTGCTCAATGCCAACGGATATCGTTATATAATTTATTTGGGATTAAGAATATATCAAAACTCAATGTGCAGAGTCAAAATAATTTTTTATTATATAAAAATTAAAAAATCACTTCTTTGGTGTCATTAGACGAGGTGCATACGATAAGTTTCCAGACTTTTTTTGTATGCGCACTTTTATTGATAGTACACACATGAAGCTCTAGTCCCCTTCGAAGTAATCTCCTCCGGCTGCAATGCACTTGTTGTACCGTTCCAACAATTTCTGGAGGGCCCCATAGAAGTCCTCTTGTGTGAGCGTATCAATGACCTTCGTCACAGCCTAGACTCTTTCATCTCCTCAATTCTCTCATAACGACAACCTCTGAGTTTAGGGAATAACCAAAAGTCACAGGGAGCAAGGTCTGGAATATGGGGCGGGGGGATGAGGAACTGTGTTGATGCCCATCTTGGTCAAATAGTCTGTGACAAGGATGGAGTTGTGGACTGTTGCATTGTCCTGGTGGAAATGCCACTGACCCGATTTGAAGTGTGATGGCCTCTTCCCTAGGAATCTCTTCCTGAACTCCCGTAAAACCTCAACATAGTAACCCTACCCCTAACCCTTTGGCCAATCAACTCTGGTGTATTGACTTCCTTACTCCTCTCACACCTCTCATCATCCCTCACACACTCCCTGCCTTCCTTGAATCTCTTATACCACTAAAAAACTCATGCTCGATTCATGCAAGATGGTCGAAAAGCAGTCTGAAGCATTCCATACGTCTCTGTGGCATTTTTTACTGGTTCAAAACACAATTTTATTGAATATCGTTCTTCTAAAGTGTCAGATTGCATTTTTGAAATTCACCAGCTGTGACAATCAGGCTTTAGTAGGGTGTATTCCAATTCCTGGTGTAGCAGTTCAATTTAAGCTGAAATCATAAAAATTGGTCAGTCATCTCATAAGATGTATAGCAATAACATAGTGAATTTTCAAGAGTCTACAACAATTTTTAAAAAGTCTGGAAACTTATTGTATGCACCTCCTAAATTTATTTTTGTTCTCTGATAACCCTCATCAGATGTTGAATGAAACAAATTATTTGAGTGTGCTGATAGATAGATAGATAGATAGATAGATAGATACAACCATTTGTGATGATCATGAACTAGTCCAGAAATGAATATATTGGCAAAAACAAATTCATTCCCAAAGAAATGTTTAATTAGTTAAAAAATGTATATAATTGAAAATAAGAAAATAAGAAAATCAGATATAAAAATATTTTCTTCTATTACATATGAATTCTCAAGGTATCTATATTTTGAACATAAGTAATGTAATTTTCTTGTATGTCTCATTGGAAAAGTTGTCACTTGATCCCGATAGAAGGAAAGAACAAGCACCATATTGGTAAAAAGAAATATTTTCCTTTGAACAAATCTTTAAAAAGATGTGGCGGGTTTTTCCAGGGTCGATGGAGGAAAAATGTCAGTATTTTATTTATAAACTGTTGCCTTTCTCCTCAATAGGGAAAAGGGGGCAATTTCACTTAAGTGTCATGTCACATGACTTTACTCTTCACTGTCTTGGTCAAAACTCACCTTTCGAATCTCACTAAATTTCTCAAAGCTCACGTGACGGCATATAGCTAATTAATGAACGCTGATGTATTTCCCTCAGTTTCTTATGCTTGCTTGTAAACCTGGAAATACCATAACTGCAAATGTCTGGCAGATCCGCCATCCTAGGAACGGAAATTACTAGCGGCCATCAAGTAACGAATGGAATACCTTTAAGTTATAATATTTATTGAGATGTCAGAAAACTAACTAAAGCAGGAGTATCAATTTAGAAATAAAATTTCTCTAATCTTTCTAAAAAGTGAATAAATTTAGTATTTTATAAATAGGTATAGAAAGTATTAGTAAATTTTATTGGGAGTTGATTTTGAGCAGATTTTTACATTGCGAATGTATTTAGCACTGAAAATATTCTGAATTCATTTTTATTTCAATATAATATTAGGAAAATAATATTCATATCAGATTTTTCTCCAATTCTTCTTTTTAAAGATAAAAATTTAATGAAAAGTGATTACGTCATTATAAGTGATTGAATAGTTTGCTATTTTCGCCATTTAAAACTATTAGACTGCAATAAGTGGAAGTAAAGTAAAGCAAATCTCACTAACATAAATTTATAAAAATCACTAACATAAATTTAAAAAAAAAAAGAAGATTTTTGTCCGTTTGTCATCGAACAACCAATAAGGGCAAATGAAGAATATAGTCTTCAAATATTGATTGCTTTGGAAAACAAATATTCTCTGGTTACTAATGGCATCCAGAACATGTTTATAGCATCTTTTTTTCTTCGCCGGTGGTGGAGAACAGATTTTAAAAAATATGATAAGGTTTTGATTTAAAATACAATGTAAAATCAGCCTTTATTTTGGGTCCGTGAACTAAAATGATTTTTCTATATTTCTTATCTCGTAAAGTAGACGTCTAGCAGAAAATTTAATGGCTAAAACCAAAGTTATGACCTTTTCTTCCATGACCTTTTTCTATGACATTTTCCGTTCACCGGTAATGAAGGCTTGAAAAATCGTGTTGTTTTTGATTTTGGAGAACGACAAAAGTAAAGATGTAAATAGTTATATTTTGTTTTTTCCCTTCAAATCTGTTACAAGGATAACCGAACTAGAACAAATGAACTTGAACGTTTGATTAATCTATTTTGAAGCAGTTGACCCTAACTCTGCCGAGCTGATTATTCTCAAGTAATATCTTGACTTGATCATAATTAATCACCGTGGATTTACTCAACCTTGGAACATTATTCAATAAAATGTTAAACATCGGAATGCCGAATGGACATTAGTTTCTAGTTTTTAATTCAGAGTTTTCCTTCTTTATTAGTTGACCTGCTAATGCAAATTCTGACCAATTTTTTTACTCCCAGCAGGAGGCTGAGCAGGGTTGATGGATTCATGCCTTTCCTAAGGACATTAGAGCTAAATGTTAACGAGACTCGCTTACTGAAATTTGAACATCATTCATCCATTCCATTTTCAGCAACAATAACTTGCGTTCTACTTTTGAAACCCTAGAAATGTAATTAGTCAAAAACAATGAATCTAAAACGATATTCAAATTATAATTTTACCTGTATTGTAAAAAAATATTCATGCAGGTACGCTACAATTTGTCCCATGTAGGCATTCCATCAAATAAAATCATGTCACTACATCTAATATCGGTTGATTAATGAAATGATAAGTAGATTTAGTGGTCTTAACAGGACATTTTATTGATGCAAATACTATTACGTTGACATCTATAGTGACGCTGTGTGTGTGTGTGTGTGTGTGTGTAGGATCGTGCATGCCAAGACAAAATCTTGGAATGTTATTCTCTCGCTAAGACACAGTATATATATATATATATGTATGTCTTTAAGAAAAACAAAAACCGGTCACATTAGGATTATAGATTTATTTCCATCCTGTTATGGGTATTGATATGAATCAATAAAACCAAAAATAACTGGACTTCTTCAGATCTAATGGATAAAATAATTGGATAATGGATAAAAAAGAATCATTTTATCCATTAGATCTGAAGAAGTCCTGTTATTTTTGGTTTTATTGATTCATATCAATACCCATAACAGGATGGAAATAAATTTATAATCCTAATGTGACCGCTTTTTGTTTTTCTTAAAGAAATTATTGCTCTGTGATGTCAGTTACATTGAGTCCTTTACCAGGAAAATATAAATGTTAATAGTTGAATGATTTTTTGTCCTGGCGGAATCATTCCCGACTCCGGTTTAACTAGACTGAATAATATATATATATATATATATATAGTAGCGAGCATAAAGGGCAGAACGTTGTTAAGAAAAAGTATTTTATCAAGGAAAAATAAGAATATAAAAATAAATTATATAATTCCAAAAAATAAAGGTCAATAAACTTATTTTGATCACGTTATAAGAATAAATACATAACATTCGAAAAAAAAAATAGATGATCAAAAACATCAGAACGTTTAAGTAAATCCGTAAAATTTAATAATTATTTTAAATTATTAAAAATCTTTTTAGGGTAAGAATATAAAGTAGGGTATTATACTAAATTATACCGGTTCTTCACATGCCCTTGTATTGTAAACATGGCAAAAAAAATCTCTGATATCATTGGAACTTAGAAAACTAATAGTCAAGTAACGTAATGAAGACTGGGGATATTTCAAAGACTGTGAGGAAATCTAAAAGTGTTATTCATAGTATTTTAAGAAAAGTTGAGGAAACTGGGTCATGTGAAGCTAAGAAACCACCTGGCAGGCCAAGGAAAACTGCTGCAAGGGAAGACAGATGGATTGGTAATGAATGAAAAAAGGATCGACTGCGACAGCAACTGCAATCTCGAAAAGAGCTAATGTTAACCTTGACATTAAAATATCAAGGCACGCTATTTATCGAAGGCTTAATGAAATAAATTTGAACAGTCGGATAGGTTCAACAAAGCCTTACATTTTTGAAAATAACAAACTGAGCCGATTGAAATTTTCCACTAAACACGCCATATGGACAAAAGAACAGTGGGATTGTGTTCATTTCAGCGATGAGTCAAAGTTTAACCTGATCGGTTGTGACGGTAGAAGGTTCGTTTGACGCAGGAACGATATTCGTTTAGTGCATTAAAAGCAGCGTCAAATTTGAGGAGGAAGTGTGATGGTGTTTGGCATGATTTCTGCTGCTGGTACCAGACCTCTTGTCGGGCTACACGGTATAATTAACGCAACTGTGTACTAAGAGATATTGAAGAAACATGTACCAAGTAATAATGAATTATGAACGCTGTTTTCATTTAGATATGATGTATTCATTACAATAGTATGATTTTGTAAATCGTTCTGAACATGTGTTTTCGAATGTTAAATAATTATTCTTATAACTTTATCAAAATAGGTTTATTGACCTTTATATTTTGGAATTATATAATTTACCTTTATATCTTGATTTTTCTTTGATAAAATTTTCTATGAAGTTTTAGAATAAAAAGTTATTTCACATTTAGACTTTTCTTAACATCGTTCTGATCTTTATGCTCGCTACTGTATATATATATATATATATATATATATAAGTAAGTAAAGTTGGCGACTGTAGTCGAGGGTGACCAGAAGGCTCCCTTTTCAATAGCTACTACACAGAGGTATAGGGGAGGGCGTTACTCCTTTCCCTGGATTGCTCCACTTTACCCTTGATACGTACCTTATATTGCTGAGTATTAAGCAAGGAGGTATCAAGTACCATTTTTAAAGTCATTGGTATGACACGACCTGGGATTGAATATATATATATATATAACCAACAGTTTCATTAAAGCGTTGGGTTATCTGTGTATACATCCACGAATAAACAGTACTTTCTCGTGCTGACATTAAGAGATTATTCACACACATATACATACGTTTGTGTGTGTGTGTGTGTGTTGTGTGTGTGTGTGTGTGTGTGTGTGTGTGTGTGTGTGTGTGTGTGTGTGTGAAAGAGAATAAATATGATGGCATTTACGTATACAAACATAAATAAATATGTATGTATGTGTGTGCATAAGTATCCAGAAAAAATGTATTTTCCAAACTCAAGTATTATGTATGTCTATGTGTTTTCTAATTAAGTGAATAAAACTGTAAAATGTGTTACACGCTACAAACGTCAATTGTGCAACATCAACATTTCTTAATAGAATCTTCCACATGAAATCTTACATGGAAACATAAACTTCCGTCTCCTTTTTAATTAGCTCTGCTTAAAGTCTTTAAATTTATGGTTTAAATGTTTTGAAATTAAGTTGAAAAGAAATAGTTCAACTTCAGACGAAGGTCTGCATAGACATATCGTGAACAGTTAAATTCTAGCATTTTGTACGTATCTGCTTCATGTCCAAATACCATTGTTTTATACGCAGTGAAATCTAAATAGTCAATAAAGTAGGACTGCAGTAAATTACAGACTTTTAGTTTGTGTAGTTAACTTACAGTAGCTAAATAGAAAAGAAACCTTTTAGCCCAAACCCGTTAAAACGGATGCTTGACCAGTATGACGACATCAACGTCAGTGCGTTTAGCATAAATTTGGTAATGATCCTAGCATGCTATCCACACAGCCATTTGAGAGAGTGAAGTCACACAGTCTGCTAAGATATATCATAGGTAGTTTTAAATTCCTTTACTAGTCGAGTAACGAGAGAAAACCGTATAACGATGTTCTGAATATTCTGCAGTTTTCTCACCTCCTCTGCTTTTTTTTTACTCCTTATGTTTTGGGGGTTTATTTAACATGATCTTTTTAAAAAATAATTTTTGTATAGATATGTCCTAATATTTCTAGAATTAAATGTTATCTCTTATTAGACATTTTGATTCGGTTTAGTTTCTTAGTTTGACCGCAAGTCGACCAATTTAATACCGAAGTGAGTTTTTTTTTACAATTAAATGTTTTCAAGTAAATAATAATAATAATAATAATAATTAAAAAAAAAAAGTTATAGCTTCAGTTACTATTCTTAATACAATTAATTTGTATTCAGTTATATATAAAGTAAAGTAGGCGACCATAGTCGAGGGTGACCCGAAGGCTCCCTTTTTGATAGCTTACTACACTAAGGTGTAGGGGAGGGCGTTGCTCCTTTCCCTGGATTGCTCCACTTTACCCTTGATCTGTACATTATAATGCTGTGTGTTAAGCAAGGAGGTATCAAGTACCATTTTGTGAGTCTTTGGTATGACTCGACCTGGGATTGAACCCAGGTCTCCCGGGCCATTGGCGAACACTCCAACTGCTAGGCCAATGTCCGGTATATATAGTTTCAACAATTCCTATCAAATACTTATAATTTGTACGCATTTATATTTTTCAAGTATTCATATCTAAAACTAACAATTTATAAGCAAGTATATGGTTGAAAGTTTTCCTCTCTAATATAAATAATTTGTGCATAATGAAATGGTTTCAGGTATTCCTACGAAATACTAATAAATTTCAAATAGATTTATTTGACCAAGGGATTGAACCCTAGCCGTTACAACCATTCTAGATCAGAATGCATCTAAGAGTAATAGCAACGATGTGACTACACACCGCCATGAGCTTCGGAAGGGAAGCCAAACTACTGCATACAGTTTAGTGTCCTCATGTTTTCGCAAAGGGAACCTTACCACTCTACCGGGGAATTAGTCGGTGTATTCAAGACTCTACCGACAGAGAGGTAAAAATTTTCTTGTGTTCAGTTTGTATTTTGTCATTTATCCAACTATTTTCTTGACTAAAGATCGAAGATACTGACTAACAACTTAGTACTCACGACTAGTCAAGAATACAGCGACTACCAACTGGACCTCCGTATAGAAAAATATATTTCAAACGATTGATACATTTCAACTAACCGACCAAATCATCACCCTTCCATTGCTTTTTAACACGTCATAATCCTGACCATATATTTTAATCGAACTGTATGTCTACAAGGCACCGCATTGCTATGTAATGGTTTACAGGCCAGTCTCGCAGATTAATCCCTGCCATGTGTTCAGGCTTCACTCAATTCCTCCAAAATTTGTGGCCTTGTAGAGAGCGTTGATAATGATCTCGATTCTCATCGGGTGCTCGACTATAACCTTTTATCAAGCTATGCAACTGATGTATATATCTTATCCTGAACAACTGGTTAAAATCTACATTTTCCTTTCAGTCCTGTTTTCTAGTGAAAGAAAAATATTTGGCAAGATAAATAGTAAAATTGCAATCTGTTATTATCAGACAATGCGCCGTGTATGTGTTTGTGTTCTCACTGCACATGCGCAAACAACGTGTATATGTTTTACTTCCGAAGAAGAATAGATGATCAGCAGAAGGAGACGACAAAATAAAGTTTGATTATTAGAAAGAGATTCTTCTTTATTCTAGCAGCCAACGTGATTTGCTTAAATGTGGATAAAATTCGAATTAAGTCAAGATTACGATTGATATAATTTGATTATATAAGGGTTTTTGCCGGTGCAGACCAACACATTTCCTTCTTCTCTCAAGCACAAAAAAGGAAAGATATAATTTTTAAAAAACAGCGACAAAAAAGATTATTTTATCAACAATGCGGAAAAGAGAAAAGGAAGGAAAAAGAAAAAAAAAATTAGATAACAGAGAACCAATAATAAACCAAAGGAAGATTGATTTTACAATTCAGACATTGACTGGGTGACCATTTTATGTTATTTATATGCATAATTCAAAATTAGATAAACTGATGCGATAAATGCTGTGATAAAGAGATGCCCGTGGTGTAATGGTTATCGTCGTCGGCGACACGAGTTCAAAACCTCGACGAGACTGACTGCATTTCACATAACACAAATACCCTTGGGAAAGGTATGAATCCATTTATTCTCCCCATCCCAGTTACTTGGTTCTTCAGCCTTGGTGAGGCAACTAGTCTACGAGAAGGAAAACTCTGAATTCAAACCTGTTAAACTCCTCTTAAAAATTGACCTTGTGTCATATCCTGCCCGAGCGGAGTGGGGGGGGTAAATATGGATAAATGCAGTAAGATAGATCTTATATTAATTCAACACTCAAATAAAAAATACAA
The DNA here is from genome assembly GCA_963585895.1 of Sepioteuthis lessoniana. Lineage (NCBI taxonomy): Eukaryota > Metazoa > Mollusca > Cephalopoda > Myopsida > Loliginidae > Sepioteuthis > Sepioteuthis lessoniana. The sequence goes on along the minus strand of OY757923.1, from coordinate 2,616,669 downwards.
AAATACGTCTTTCATATATCTCATTATCATGTCATGCTGCTAGCACGGATTTCCCTGACTCTCTCTCTCTCTCGCCATTCGTCTTAAAGCATCCATTGCTTCTGATAGGTCCTCTAAACTACATCCTGTATCCGTATAGAACTGTTGGTCGTCCAACACTCGCTTGTTCATGTGAAGGGTCCATAGGAGAACGTCGCTTATTGTTCGTCTTTACTTCTCCTGCAGAGTCCTGCATGTCTTGTCCGTCTGATTTGGATGGTTTTAGAGATAGGAGGTAGGTGGCCGTACTGCTGCTTCTGTTTTGTAGGATGTTGCTTCCAGGATTTGTTCAATATGACTCATAGGATTCTTGTGCAATTTCCGTCAAGCTTTTTCTCTATGAGCTTAGTCAGCGTCCATATGGTGCATCCGTATAGTAGAATCGACACGGTCGCTGCGGGGGGAGATTTACATTTCATCGGATTGGTTTGACTCCCATATCATCGACAACCTATCGATAACAGTCCATGCCTTTGACAGTCTCAAACTGATTTTATTTTCAGTAGATGAGACGCTGCTTCCGAGGTAGGTGAAATTGTTCACTAAAAAAAAGTAGACTGTAGTCGAGCGCGACCCGAAGGCTCCCTTTTCAATAGCTACAACACGAAGGTGTAGGGGAGGGCGCTACTCCTTTCTTCGGACTGTTCCACGTTACCCTTGATACGTACCTGAGTGTTAAGCAAGGAGGCATCAAGTACCATTATTTGAGTCCTTGGTATGACTCGGCCTGGGATTGAACCCCGATCTCCCAGGTTATCGACAAACACTCAACCCACTCGGCCAACATATATATATATACACATATGCATACATATATAAGTATATAAATATATTATTGAGAAAAGTTTCTCTTGCCCTCAATAAACAACCACACTATTTGATGTAGAGCGACGAAATTTGGTATGCTTTCTTTGTGAATCCGGAGCAAGATATCAACGTAATTCTTATTCCCCATGAGAAAGGAAGTGAGAGGCCAAACAGTTTGAGGATGATCGTTTTTTTTTTTTCATTGTTTAATGGTATATCAACCTATGTGGGTAATCTAACTCCAAAGCCATTTTTATAGAAGAACAGTACTGGTATTATATAAACCATAGCTAGGATGGTTGGGGTTTTGATACCTTTCCCAAGTGTGTTAGTCCAAGTGTAAACGTGGTCATATTTACCCAACCCCTCCGCTCGGGCAGGATGTGACACAAGGTCAATTTTTTTAAGTGAAGTTTAACAGGTTTGAAATCAGAGTTTTCCTTCTCGTAGACTAGTTGCCTCACCAAAGCTGAAGAACCTAGTCTGCCCTACTATTTACCCATAGCTGGAGGGAGAATAATTGGATTCATACCTTTCCCAAGGGTATTAGTGCTATGTGAAATACAATTAGTCTTGTCCAGGATTTGAACTCGTGTCGCCGTGTCCATATGACGGTAACCATTACACCACGGGCACCTCCGAGTGTAAACGTGGTAGCGTGTCTGGAACCCCTATACAATGATGTCGCAGTCCAACATGTTAGCCACTATGTCACGCTTACACACCTTTTAAGTTCAGTGTTCTAAAAGTTAATAATTACTAATAGTAAAACGAAGTAGTGGATAATCTTTTTTACAGGTTAAGCAGCATTCTACTGTGAAAATTTAAAACTACGTCAACGAAAATATTTATTAGAATTGTCTAAAATTCTAATCGACTGTGTAAAAATTACGCAAAATTGTGTTGGATTTACTTAACGAAGAGCAATTGTATTTCATCCGAGGGAAACACATAATCATTAACACAACGGATATTATAGGGTAAAAAAAGAAAAAGATTTTCTGACAATTCATACGCACGGTCAGGGATGAGGACGAGAATGAGGAGTGTTTAGCCCGTCACGGCTAAATACTCCTCATCATCATACTCTTACTGCAACCACTGGTTAAAGTGCATTGCAGCTTTAATTTCTTTTGGGGATGGAAACTTTTGGAATTAGCTTTTTTTTTTCTTTTTTTTTTACTTGGATAAGTAGAATAAAGACTCATTAAATCAAAAGTTATATTTAAAAAGTAATAGTTGCAGTACCCAAACAGGCTCAGATTTACATAGAGATTAAATAAACTCAGATTTATATATGTCCCGAACAGGGAAAGATTTACATTGAGACCGAAAAAAGGCAGATTTACATAGAGACTTATACAAAAGTAAGTTTCAGCCAACAAGAAATGCTTCAAAAAACATTCCAGGAAAAAGCTCTAACTACTTTTCCATATGTAGATACAATTTTCCGATTTATAATCTGTTTCAATATCTGAGATGAGCAATAATTATTTCTTAAATTATATAAACATCTCAGACTATTGTCAACATCTTGGTTGTTATATTCTCAGTTTTTACCACTGTACCTCAGTCAGATGTAAAATTTCAAATTGAACCCTTTATGCTATTTACGGAAGTAGACAGTTCTCATCTTTCTGCCCATTATATAGGATATCTCATATCACTAACTTGCCTTTCTAAATGTTATAAAGTTAAAAACAATCTTTTTAAATTATCAAAACTAAAATACAAACAATATTTTTCTTTCACTAAGCAGATAAAGAAGAAAACGAGTTTTATTTCTCAGGATCAGCTATTAAGTCTCGGTCTCTTAAATTTTTCCTTACCCTGGGGCTCCCAAGATCTCGCAACCCAAGGTCTCATAATTTAAATCTACAGAAAGTCTCCTTACTTAAAGCCTCCCAAGGTCTTCATAGCACTTCTAAGCTCTCTTAAATTAGATCCATTTAAGGTATCCTTGCTTAGAGCCTCCTAAGATCTCTTAGGGTCCCCAGTTGCTTTAATTCACCCCTGAGCTTTTTAAAAGCAAACTTTGAGATTATCGCTTGTCTTTTATTGGAGAAGGAAGTTTAAAACCGAAGTTCCAACCAAAGTGAAGCATTTTTTTTAAATACACAATACTCGCAAAGATTAATATCAAGTATCTACAATATTATACCGGACATTGGCCTAGGGGTTAGAGTGTTCGCCAATGGCCCGGGAGACCTGGGTTCAATCCCAGGTCGAGTCATACCAAAGACTCAAAAAATGGTACTTGATGCCTCCTTGCTTAGCACTCAGCATTATAAGGTACGGATCAAGGGTAAAGTAGAGCAATCCAGGAAAGGACTAGCGCCCTCCCCTACACATTGGTGTAGTAGCTATCGAAAAGGGAGCCTTCGGGTTACCCTCGACTATGGTCGCCAACTTTACTTATCTACAATATAAGAAGAGTGATTTTTTTTTTCAATTCCTGTTGAGGTGTGAAAACATGAACGCGAGATTAAAATGTCTCGATGTTCACTTCAAAGTAGAAGACGGATCACATTTTTAGTGTTAAGCCAAAAGAGAAATTCTAATTTCTATAATGGCTAATTGTTTTTTCTTTTTTGTTTAATGGTGGTTAATCTTGTTTCGTGGCTAATCGAAAACTTAGCGAAACGCGCTAATAAAATGTGTTTGTAGTTATGGTAGAGGAACATTCCCCGGAAGAAAATGGCTCTGAAAAATGTTTTTATTGGGTCGAATTTGGAAACAACGGAAAACGTTCAACAGAAAATCTACGCTTTTACGGACCACCCAAAAGTCTACAGCTGATTTGAAGGAGGAGGGGGTATAGGAGGGGCGTATGTGTGCGTTTGTGGGTCTGCAAGTAGGTGTGTATACAGGGCTAGAACGAATGTTTGGGTGTAGGCGTGAGGGTTTGCGAGTATTTTTTGTTTCTGTATTGTGAGTACGTGTGAGTTTTTGTCTATATTTGAATCTATATATTTTTCTTGTCTGTACGTTGTTGGAGGTGGTGATCATGAGTGTGCGTCTGCGTCTGCGCACGTGCATGTGTAAGCGTGAACGAGTGATTGTGTAAGGGTGTGTTTGTACGTCTGTAGAGTTCTTGTGTATGACTCTGTGTGTGTGTTGTAAGCATTTTAGTTTTTTCAATTTGAATATTCTTGTCTGTACGTTTGTGTTGAATGTTACATATGTCAATGAATGGATGTGTAATGTACATGTATTGTGAGCTTGTATGTATGTGTTGTATGTGCGTTGAATTCATGCATATATACGTGTGTGTGTGTGTGTGTGTGTGTGTGTGTGTGTGTGTGTGTGTGTGTGTGTGTGTGTGTGTGTGTGTGTGTGAACGTATGTGGATGAATGGGTCAGTGTTAGGGATTGTGCAAGAATGCGTGTGCACATAATTTGGATTCTCTAACAAAAACAACATTTCTTGTTCATAGCAATGTATAAACATACGTGTACGTGAGTGTAAGTGTATGTTTTTTGCATGACTTTTCTATGGTACAAGACACCCAGCGATGCCGTTGGGGGGGGAGGGGGAACATAGTGGCCCCCCCCAAAAGTTCAGCATTTCACAGTTAACATTCGTTAGTTTTAAATATCTATATCGGACCACAAAAAGATTATTGGCAACAGATGACCGTATTGTATCGAGCTTCACCAACTCAGCAATTAGGCAGTAACCTCTACACTGAGTTCTGTCCATTCTGATATATCATTCACTTCACACATTCTGGTATCAATGTGGTTTTCTTATACCAGCAATTATGATAAAAAAAAAATTTGTGTCAAGGTTAGGATGAAAAAACTATGTTGTACTAAGGTCAATCGTCGAGAAAAATGAATTCGATGAACTGAGTTAAAATTCCAGATGAGATTGCATTTCACTTAGTGCTTCTGCCACATCCCACCTCCTGGTAAACTGGAAATATTGTACCCCTTGCCTTTGGTAGGCCAACCAGTATAAGAGAAGGAAAAATTCTAAATTAAAAACTAGTAAATAGAGTCCCTGAGGCAATTCGACGTTGTTTTCTAACTTGTCCTGGCAATTCCTGCCACAAACTGACACCAACTATCGGTCCTTACCATTTCCTATGACAAAATCGGTATTGTACAGAAAGGAGACTTGCTGCATGGGCAACAGCTTGTCTTTCATTTGAACTTGCCCAGACCTATGCCGAGATCCGGAATTAAATTCATGGTGCCGCGAGACTGACGAATGCCTATAATAATGATGATAATAATAGATCAAATCCTATATATAGATTGTGCGAACAAAAACCAGAATCAACTGACCACTTATTGTTCGGTCGCCAAAATCTAAAATATAGGATATAAAGAAAGGCATAATAAAAAAGGACATTTCATTCATTGGAAACTATGTGAATATCATGGAATACTGAACTGTGAAAAATGGTGTAAAAAAACAACCAGAACCAAAAACAGAAACCAAAGAAGTTACTATTCTTTGGGAAAGATAGAAAAATAATGACAAATTGACCAGATATTTTGGTTAAGGACTATAAAAGGAAAACATGTCTTCTAATTAATATGTCAGTGCTAACTAATAATAACATATCAGTCAAAGAATACAATGGAATATAAAGATCTGGAAATAGAAATTGGAAAATGTAGCACCTTAAAAATTACCACCGTGCTAGTAATTGTTGGAGCCCTGGGTATGACCCAAAAAGGGACCGATGAACGCATTAACAAAATACCTGGCAATTTAATCCTAAATGAAATACAAAACATATCTACTTTGTGGAATGGCTCATCTCTTTAGCAGAATATTATCAATGTGACTGAAAAATATTATCCAAAAGAGACAGCAAAAATTAAGATACATAGAGTAAATATAATCACTTCCTTCCTTCACCTAAGGTTATGGGTAAGAAACCAAAAGCATAGTTATAAATTAAAGTAAATTGAATTGAATAATAATAATGATAATTTTGAGAAATAAATAGATCACCTAATCAAAACCAAAGGACTAGACCTAGTAATAATTAATAAAATAAAAGAAAAAAAAAAGAACCCGCCATATTGTAGTTGACGTGCTTGAAACGGTCTCCAAAAAGGTTTGAAAAAGGGGACGAGAAGAATTGGAAATTGGAGAACGTGTCAAGATCATCCAAACTACAGCATTATTGTTGAAATTGGCCAAAATACTGAGAAGAATCCTGGACACCCGGGGAGATATGTCGTCACTTAGACTCCACCGAAAGACCATCAACTAACGCTGGGGTGAAAATTCGCAAGAAGCAAAGTACTACTACTACTACTACTACTACAAAAACAACAGCAACTACTATTACTACTACAACTACTACTAATAACTTTTAAAAGATCATTGATATTATGATTAATAATAATGATAGATAATTATTTTCACGTTTTTTTTCTCGTAAAATATTGTATTCATAGAATTTATATCATATGTAATTTCAAATAAATAGGTAAGTAAACAAATATGTAAAATACTGTATAATCATCATTGAATAAAGAATGAAGCAGAAAGAAACTTAAATTTTTGTTTGGCGCGTAATTTGATTTGACCGTTAAAGTCACCGAACATTTTCACCCAATCAGGATGACTTGTCCTATTCAGCCCGAACCATATTTCCTAGCAGCACCAAAAATTGAAGAAAGCCCGCGAATCTCTCTCTCGTTCAAAAATCCCCAAAGGGAACGGATGTCTTAACGTCAGTTCCTGAATAGTAGTAGCCTCATCAACCATTATGAGGAGAGCCATCTAGTTTAAGGATCCCCTGGGTCTATTCTTCTTGACCAAGGGATTCTAGTTAAAAACAAATTAGATGATACACTCGAACAACTTCCTACCTTCTTTCTTTACTACGAGGCTCGCAGCATACCAGCGTAAAACCCTTTACTTCATGCTGCCATTAAACCTTCCTTTAAAACCTAACGATGTCTTCGTCCTTCTCCACCACCTTTATTTTTCATCAACATTTAGCGAGAGGATAACTACCAACGAAATACCAACGTAATACCAACGCAACCAAAGTAATACCAACAAAACCAACAGCTATAATAATAATAATAATAATAATAATAATAATAATGTTATCCCCATCGCTATAAGTAAACAAATACGTAAAATACTGTATAATCATCGTTGAATAGTTATTTCCTTAAAGAAATTATGGTGATCGTGGTGAGAGCGAACGTAAAACCCCTCACTATATTTATTAAGTTGTAAATTCGACTGTAAATATTATTTCTTCCAGAAGTGCATTTTAAAGAATTAAGTGAATTATAATACAGATGTAAACTCAAGAATTCTTTGGATTTAAATTATTACAAGGAAATTATTATAGAAATGAGATTTCTTTGAAAATTTATCTTATCTTTTATTATTTTATATATTTCAATATCTGATATTTAACACACACATATATGTATATACATATATACACCCATATATACTTTTTAAGTAATTCTACGTGAATTGTGTAAGGAAAATATTTTGCATATCTTTTTGGAATTACACACAAGCACACACGCACGTGTGTTCTTTGTGTGTGTGTGTGTGTGTGTGTGAGTGAGTGTGTTCTCTGTGTGTGTGTGTCCATATACCATGTTATAGGCTCCACATCGAGAGTTAATTATCAGCGAATTATTCCTCACTAGAAGAACAATTCGCTGGAGGTGCCCGTGGTGTAGTCGTTATCGTCTTAGGAAATGGACACGGCGACACGAGTTCAAATCCTAGACGAGACTGTTTGCATTAAACATAGCACTAATACCCTTGGGAAAGGTATGAATCCAATTATTCTCCCAGCTATGGGTAAATAGTAGGGCAGACTAGGTTCTACAGCCTTGGTGAGGGCAACTAGTCTAGGAGAAGGAAAACTCTGAATTCCAACCTGTTAAACTCCGTTTAAAAATTGACCGTGTGTCCTATTCTACCTGAACGGAGGGGTTGGTAAATATGAATTGTTCCTCACTAGATATGTCTTTGTTAGTTTGTTTGTTGGAGAAGATAGATATCATTTCCTTTCCAAATCGACAAAAACTTTTAAATAAAAGATCAAAATAAGTGTCCATATACTCAAGTGAAAAAAAAATGTATGTAAGGGACAGAGGGACAGACATGGCCCTAGGTAAGTCCTCTTGACGGGATCCAGTCTCTACACAGAACTGGTGTATGTAAGCTTTTTCAAGTCGGCTACCACTGGTGTGTCGATGTGTAAAAGTTCATAAGAAAACATCGCTTATGAGTTCATTCTTATTTCTCCAGTAAAAACTCAGAATGTCTTCCTTATCTTTCTCAGATGGTTTACGTTATTGACCATACGAAAATCAGATCTCTTAGAATAAAATAAGGATCCTCCCAAGCTGTGGACGAGTCACTACTGTTATATATTGACCCTCGACCGAGCCGTCAATCAAGAGATGCACCCGTGTAAATAAGCGGAAGAACAGCAGAAGCAGGTGTACGTTAGAAAATAATATAACCAGGTGCACGGGCGGTTCGAGTCAGTTGGTGACAGGATGCCAGAGTGAGAACCAGCTCCAGATAGAGGGCTTTGGGCCCTTAGTGACCCCCGGTTGAGCAACCAAAGCCAAGATACGAAAGAAGTGCTGCTATGGTCGAGAGAAGAACTTGGGTCAATATAGCAGTCCGTCCTTGTCTCCACTCACCTCTCACACACAACAAACATCACCTTTTCGAAAATAAAGTGTGAGAGACATATTTTTGTAAAGAAGTGTGTTTGTTCGTTCATTGAAGTCGTCATTACCGGTTAATGATGTTTCCGCATGTAAGTGTATATTTGTATATGTACACGTGCAGTTGTATTGTGGCTATACAACAACTACTACTATATGGTTGCACCACTTCGACTCTAATGAATCGCTTCAAGAAAATAGAAAAGCAATAAATGAATTGAAATAAATTTGATTAAGGCAAACTGATTGACGTCTGGCCTGTTTAACAAAACCTCCCTCGATCCTTCAAGATACCTCAATCATAAAAACAAGACCTAAAAAATCGGTTTTGGGCTACTCTTACCCTGCTTTTAACCTGGGTTAATTATTTTAATATTTAGTTATATCATAAAGTAATAATAATAATAATAATAATAATAATAATAATAATAATAATAATAAAGAGTATAAGACAAGATACGATTGGGTAGGCAATGTGATTCACAGGGATTTGTGCAAGAAATTCAAATTTGACCATACGAAAAAAAGGTATATGCATAACTCAGAATTTGTCTGAGAGAATGAGACACAAAGTCCTTTAGGATTTTGATATACAAACGGATCACCTAATTTCGGCCAGGCGACCATACCTAGTAATTATCAACTAGAAAAAGAGAACTTGCCTAATTGTGGAATTTGCAGTCCCGGCTGACCACAGAGGTTTTAAAAGAAAACGAAAGGAAAGGTAAATACCGCTGCCTTGCTGGGAAAATGAAAAAAACTGTGAAATATGAAAGTGATAATTATGACAATTGTAATTGCTCTTGTTACAGTCACCAAAAGATTGACACTGGGACTGGAGGACTTGGAAATAAAAGGACGAGTGAAGACCATCCAAACTACAGTATTATAAAGATCAGCCAGAATACAGAGAAGAGTCTTGGAGACTTGAGGAGACATGCTGTTACTCAAACTCCAGGGAAAACCACCCGCGAACGCGGATGTGAAAAATTTTTAAAAGAGTAAAATAATAAAGATAATAATGCAGGAGCAAAATTAGTCTGTGAAAAAAATCAGCGTTCCCCGGAAGACCACAGACAGAAAGTCAAAACCCGGATGGGAACTCAGATTAGAATTGCAGATAAAAGATTAAAAAAAACTACGACAAGAAGTAAAAATACTAAAACAGAACATGAAAATACGAGGATCATTAAATAAGTTTCCAGATTTTTTTCGTATGGGCACTTTTATTGATAGTACACACATGAAACTCTAGTCCCCTTCGAAGTAATCTCCTTCGGCTGCAATACACTTGTTGTACCGTTACAACAACTTCTGGAAGGCCCCATGGAAGTCTTCTCGTGTCAGCGTGTCAATGACCTTCGTCACAGCCTCTTTCATCTCCTCAATTCTCTCATAACAACAGCCTCTGAGCGTAGGGAATAACCAAAAGTTTCAGGGAGCATGATCTGGACTAGGGTGGGGGCTGAGGAACTGTGTTGATGCCCATCTTGGTCAAATAGTCTGTGACAAGGATGGAGTTGTGGACTGTAGCATTGTCCTGGTGGAAATGCCACTGATCCGATTTGAAGAGTGCTGGCCTCTTCCGAGAGAATCCCTTCCTGAACTCCCTTAAAACCTCAACATAGTAAACCTAACCCTTTGGCCAATCAACTCTGGTGTTCTGACTTCCTTACTCCTCCCACACCTCTCATCATCCCTCACAGACTCCCTGCCTTCCTTGAATCTCTTATGCCATTCAAAAGCTCATGATCGATTCATGCAAGATGCTCCAAAAGCAGTCTGAAGCATTCCATACGTTTCTGTGGCATTTTTTCCAAGTTTAAAATAGAATTTTATTGCATATCGTTCTTCTAAAGTGTAAGATTGCATTTTTGAAATTCACCAGCTGTGACAATCAGGCTTTAGTAGGGCGTATTCTAATTGCTGCTGTAGCTGTTCATTTGAAGCTGAAATCATAAAAATTGGCCAGTCATCTTATAAGATGTATAGCAATAACATACTGAATTTTTAAGAGTCTACGACAATTGTAAATGCCTGTACAAAAAAGTCTGGAAACTTATTGAAGGCACCATGTATATTCGGACGAAGCGAAAAAAGCTCGACAACTAGAACGAAAAATACAATCCGAAGAGACTAATCAAAAAGTACTGACGAAAGATGAGAGAATAAAAAGACAGGACCAAACAATAGACACCAAATAGGATATTCCAAAATAACGAAAGAAAATTCTACCCACAAGTAGGGGGAGAATGTAACCGGATGCGAAAGAGGCATTTGGGAGCAAAATATGGAAACGGAAAAATCATATAAAAAAAGTCGAATGGATAAACAACATGGAAACAGAGTTGCGAATACTCGAAGAAGGCCCTATGGTGGAAATACACCTCAACGCACTCAAGGCAACACTTAAAACAATACAAAACTTGGAAACCCCTGGCCTAGATGACATACATGGATTTTGGTTTTAAAAATTCACCTCCATCCACGTCAGACTGGCTACCGAAATGAATAAATACATACAGAAAATTGAGGAAAATATTAACAGTACTAATTTGGGAGGAATTCTACTACTCACTGATAAGCCGTGGACAGTTCCCTGAGGAATAGAAAGGATGCTACAAGGGAATCAGAGACACAGGATATCTACTATATATAGATCAATACATCCTCAGCGAGAGTAAATCGAGACGAAGAAATCTAGCTATGGCTTGGACTGACTACAAAAAGGCTTACGATATGGTCCCCCAAAACTGGATATTACACTGTCTCAAAATGTTTCAGATACCTGACGAAGACCACGGACACTTGGAGAATGGAATTGAGAGCAGGAGGAAAAAGCTTAGCCGAGGAAAAAATCGAGAAAGGCATATTACAGAGGGATGCACTATCACTATTACTGTTTGTAATAGCGATAATGCCACTCAGTCACTTTCTCAGAAAGTGCACAACCGGATACAAAATCAGTAAATCGCAAAAATTAATAAATAAATAGATGAAATAAATAAATAAAAAAGATCAATCACTTAATGTTCATGGACGACATGAAACTGTTTGCCAAAAACGAAAGATAATTGGAAACAATGACAGTGAGAATATACAATCAAGATATAGAAAAGGAATTTGACATAGAAAAATGTGCCATGCAAGTAATGAAAAACGGGAAACGACAACTGACCGAAGAAATCGAACTACCAAATCAAGAAAATATCAGAATGCTCGGAGAAAAGGAAACCTACAAATACTTGGGAATACTGGAAGCTGACACCAGCTAACAAGTCGAGATCTAAGAAAAAATTTTAAAATTGTATCTCAGGAAAACCAGAAAGCTACTCGAGAGAAAACTGTATAGCAGGAACCTTATCAAAGGAATAAATACCTTGGCTTTCCCCCTCGTAAGATACTCGGGACTATTCTTGAGGTGCATCACAGAAGACCTTAAACAAATGGGACAGAGAACAAGAAAACTAATGACCATGCATAAGGCATTACATCCCAGAGATGACATTAACAGACAATATGTGTCAAGAAAAGACGGAGAAAGAAAACTCGCCAGTATTGAAGACAGCGTTGACGCATCAATACAACGACCCGAAGATTACATAGAAAAGCGCGGAGGAAGACTGATTACAGCCACCAGAAACAATACTGGCAATACAAGGATCAACAGAACGACAATAACCAGAAAACAAAAATGGGAAGAAAAAAAGCTCTATAGGTGTTTTAAGTGACTAACAAGCGACATCTCACACAAGAAAACGTGGACGTAGCTAAGAAAGGGAAGAAACTGAAATCTCTTCTTGTAGCAGCACAAAACAACGCAATGAAGACCACTCAAATCAAAACGAGAATAGATAAGACGCAACAAAATAGCATATGTAGGTTACGTGGTGATAGAGACGAAACCATCAATCACATAATAAGTGAATACATCAAATTAGTACAGAAAGAGTATAAGTCTAGACACGACTGTGTTGGAAAGGTGATCTACAGGGAACTGTGCAAGAAATTGAAATTTGACCATACGAACAAATGGTATATGCACAACCCAGAATCTGTCTTAGAGAATGAGACACACAAACTCGTCTGGGACTTTGATATACAAACGGATCACCTAATCTCGGCCAGACGACCAGATCTTATAATAATCAACAACAACAACAACAAAGTAAAATTGAAAGAAAGCAAAACAAAAGATTAGTACTTTGACATTGCTTGGGAATTGAAAAAACTGTAGAAATGAAAGTGACGGTGATACCAATTGTAATTGGTACTCTTGGTACAGTCACCAAAGGATTGGTAAAAGGACTAATGGACTTAGAAATAAGAGGGCGAGTGAAGACAATCCAAACTATAGCATAGTTGAGATCGACCAGAATACTGAGAGGAGTCTTGGAGACGTGAGGAAACTTGTTGTCACTCAGTCTCCAGTGAAAGACAATCAGCTAACATTGAAGGAAAAAAGACTCAAGGAATAATAATAATAATAATAATAATAATAATAAATATCTCACACGATAAAACTTGGACATGGCTAAGAAAAGGAAACTTTAAGAGAGAAACAGAATCTCTCCTAATAGCAGCACAGGACAACGCCATAAGAACGAATCATATCAAAGCGAGAATAGATAAGACGCAACAAAATAGCAAATGCAGGCTATGTGGCGACAGATATGAAACCATCAATCATATAATAAGCGAATGCAGCAAATTAGCACTGGCGAGACACGACTGGGTCGGTAAGGTGATTCACTGGGAAATGTGTAAGAAATTTAAATTCGACCATACTAACAAATGGTATATACACAACCCAGCACCTGTCCTAGAAAATGACTCGCATAAACTCCTGTGGGACCTTAATATACAAACGGGTCACCTAATCCCGACCAGGAGACCAGACTTAGTAATAATCAACAAAAAAAAAGAGAACTTGCAAAATAGTCGACTTTGCTGTCCCGGCAGACCACAGGATAAAACAGAAAGAATGTGAAAAGAAGGATAAATACCTCGACCTTGCTAGGGAACTGAAAAAACTATGGAACTTGCAGGTGACAATTATACCAATTGTAATAGGTGCGTTTGGAACAGTAACTAAAGGATTACTAAAGAGACTGGGGGACTTGGAGGTTGGCGGACGAGTGGAGACCATCCAAACGACAGCATTGTCGAGAACTACCAGAATACTAAGAAGAGTCCTGGAGACTTGAGGAGACTTGCTGTCAACCAGACTTCAGTGAAAAACCATCGGCTATTGCTGATGTGAAAAGCTCTAATGAGTGAACAATAATAATAAAACATTAGATAATTTTCAAACTAAGATTTTTGACAAGCTTCTTAACAACCTACCTTCAGCATCTGATTTATGTCAATTTGGGGTGTGTATAAAAGAAAATTAACTATTATTAGTCGTAACACGTGAAAACAGTATTCTAAGAAAAAATAACCTTTGATATAAATCTTTTAAAATACTCTAAAAAGGATTAAAATTAAGCAAATGAGATGATTTTTCAAAGGTATCTTGTATCGTGCTTGTCTTCCCGTAGTTCTCGACAGTTTATTATTAATAACATTTTCATTATATTTGATATGTCGATGCATATGTGAACGCGCATATGTATAAAGTGTGTAAGAATGAGTGTATATTTGTCATGTATTTCTAATATAGATGTTAATATTTATGAATTCATAATGAATTCTATCTATCAATCTCTCTCTCTCTCTCTCTCTATATATATATATATATATATATATATATATATATATATATATTTGTGTGAGTGTATTATCGGATTATTTTGAACTCATCCACATTTGGGAGAGGGGTCAGAAAAGACTTGATTTCTTAAAAACGAAATAATGGATGATTTCAAAATAATCAGAAAAAAAAGGAATCAAGTTTTAAACACACACACACACATACACCCCCCCATATATATATATATATATATATATATATATATATGTGTGTGTGTGTGTGTGTGTGTGTCTGTGAGTGTGTATGTGTGTATTTTCGGATTAATCTGAATGAATCCATGTTTTGTTTTTTCAAAATGTCAATAGATTTCTTAATAAAACAAAATAATGGATGATTTCTAAATGATCAGAAAATAAATAAATCAACTTGTCTCTCTCTAGGGTGTCCTCGAGTTGTAATGGTTAAAGCGATGGACTGCGGAATCGTAGTAAGCGAGTTCGTACTCCAGTCGCGCTATTACGTTCACTTTCGGGCGAATACCCTTGGGAAAGGTATGAACCCCCTTATCCTCCCAGCTATGGGTGAAATAGTACCACTACTGTTCTTCTAGGAGAATAGCTTTAGCGTTAAAAAACCTATAAAGGTTGATATGCCATTAAACAAACAAACCAAACCAATCTCCTCTCTCTGTACATATATATATACATGATCGTTAAAAAAGAATTTGATAAACCATAAAGGGCTCAAATGATGGCCAGCAAAGAGCAGTCTAAAAACTAAAAAGAATTAGAATTTCGCCATTGTGTTGTTTCATTAACAGTAGTTTCAAATGTCTTCTATAAAACACAATCGTCAAACGAAACTTATTTGCTTGAAACAATTTTTTAAAAATGTGTTTCATCGGACAATCGTGACTTTAATTGGTTTTTCTCTTTTCTTTTGTTAAATGGAATATCAAGCTTTGTGGGTAATTTAATGCCAAGCCATCCTTGTAGAAGGGCTGAAGTGGTACTATTTAACCCATAAATTATGGGATAAGGGAATTCATACCTTTCCCAAGGGTATCACTCCGAATGGAAATATAGTAGAGCGACTGAACTTCGAACTTGTTTACTTTGAGGTACTATTTACCCAACCCCTCCGCTAGGGCAGGATATGACACAAAGTCAATTTTTAAGCGGAGTTTAACAGGTTTGAATTCAGAGTTTTCCTTCTCCTAGACTAGTTGCCTAACCAAGGCTGAAGAACCTAGTCTGTCCTACTATTTACCCATAGCTGGAGGGAGAATAATTGGATTCATACCTTTCCCAAGGGTATTAGTGCTATGTGAAATGCAATCAGTCTCGTCCAGGATTTGAACTCGTATCGCCGTGTTCATTTCCTACGGCGATAACGACTACACCACGGGCACCTTGTTTACTTTGAGGTCGCAGTCTATAGATATATGTATATGTCTTCTCTAAAATGAGGAGTCCCATATGTATATATATATAGGTATTATTCGGTCCAGTTAAATTGGAGTTGGGAGTAATTCCATCAGAACCAAAAACCATTCAACAGTGAACATTTAAATTTTCCTAGTAAAGAGCTCAATGTAACTGACATCACAGAGCAATAATTTCTTTAAGAAAAAACAAAAACCGGTCACATTTGGATTATAAATTTATTTCCATCCTATAATGGGTTTTTGATATAAATCAAAAACACCCCCAAAAATTAACAGGACTTCTTCAGATCTTATGGATAAAATAATTCAGTATAGGTGTCTATTCTGAATTATTTTATTATGTTTTTCTTTTATATAATTATGTTTTTTCTTAAAGATATATATATGTATATATATAAGTGTGTGTGTGTGTGAGTGTGTGTGTGTGTGTGTGTGTGTGCGCGCGCGCGCACGCGCGCTCTCACGTATTATGGTTTTATATCAAATTTTCTAATACGATTTTTATGAATGTATTTATTACTTCCCTTTATGGGTTGAGTGCACTAGATTATAATCACCCTTTCATTTCGTTAAGTTTTCAATGTGCAAGCATCATTAAAATGACCAACATTATTTTAAATTTGATGATGAATCTCAACTAAAGCCGACGCCTTTTACGCAACTCATCTTTATCTTGTTGAATTGGGGAAATGAAACGACGTTATTATCGGACGAGCAACATCTGATGGTCCTGTGCGCGTGTGATTTTTAGAGAGATGTACGCGTGTGTGCTTGTCGGTACGTGTGTCTTAACTCTGTCGGCATCACACCAAAAATACCTCCACGGTCAACCCACATCCTGCCCCTCACACCCCACTGACTGCTCTGACCCACTCCGTGCACCCGTGCGTCACACCCATGCAAATAAAACAGACCCATTGTTCTTCTAGAGGGTATCTTTAACACCGAAATAGTACCAGTTGCCAGGGGTGGGGATGTGGTTGCCATGGGACACCAGGAAGTCAAGTTAGTAATTCATGTAGCAGTTATAAAAACTGACTGTCTCAAGATCAGGTTCAGGGGAAGAAGAAAGGATAGACACCGTTAAGGGTTAGAGAGGGGGGTGACAAGAAGAAGAAGAAGAAGAAGAAGAAGAAGAAGAAGAAGAAGAAGAACAACAACAACAACAACAACAACAACAACAACCATGGGAAGAAGGTTTCTAGTAAGAGGGAAGAAGAAAAACAACAAGTACGAAATCAACAACAACAATGAAAAGAAATTGGTTAATAATAATAATTATAATTATAATAATGAGAAGAAGAAGAAGAAGAAGAAGAAGAAGAAGAAGAAGAAGAAGAAGAAGAAGAAGAAGAAGAAATACAACCACAACAACATCAACCCTGGGAAGATGTTGGTTAATAATAATAATAATAATAAGAAGAAGAAGAAGAAGAAGAAGAAGAAGAAGAAGAAGAAGAAGAAGAAGAAGAGTTCTGGAGACTTGAGGGACTTGCTGTCACTCAAACCCCAGTGAAAGACCATGAGCTAACGCCGATGTGAAAAACTCTAATGTGTAAATAATAATAATAATAATAATAATAATAATAATAATAATAAGAAGAAGAAGAAGAAGAAGAAGAAGAACTATAACAACAACTACAACAACCACAAGAAGAAGAAGAAGAACAACAACAACAACAACCAAGGAAAGAAGTTGGTTAATAATAATAATAATAATAATAATAATAATAACAAGCCCGGTTAAGTTTGTTTAACCTGCAGAGAGAAGGGTGAGGAGGAGGAAGCGAAGAGAAAAACCCCAAAGATGATTGTAAAAAAGTATTAACTAAAAGGATATTAGTCATTTGCCATACTTACTCACCAATGAGACATTCTGTTATTTTGATAAGTCTTTTTTTAATATTATTGTATTAATCGCTAGTTTAAATTTTGTCAATTTGATGATGTATGTTAAAATAATTATAATTTTTATAAATCATATGTTCATCTATCTATCTATCTATCTATCTATCTATCTAACACAAACACACACACGCACACACGAATAAGAATATTTCTTTTGTTTATTTTTGGATAAAGTCATCGTCAGGAAAAAAGTTTTTGTGGAAAATATTTTAGAAAGGTTGTAAAAAATTTTTCTCAGGAGTTAATATGCCAAAAAGAGAAATATGCTTTATTTTGCTTTTATAATTGCAAACAAACAAACAAACATACAAACAAACTAACAAATAAATAAATAAATAAAATAGCCATTGGATTTTGAAGTGTACAGTAATTAAATCCTGACCCAAATCCAAAGTTGCTTTCGATGCGAAAATAATCCCATCATTTCTCTGAAACAGCAACAACAACAACAACAACAACAACAACAATAATCTTGACCAGAAAAGCTGACCTTGTGTTAATTAGTAAGAAGAAAAGAATTTGCCATTGAGTGGATTTTGCTGTTCCAGCGGACCACCGAGTGAAAACAAAAAAAACCCCAAAAAGATGGATAAATACTTGAACTTTGCCAAAGAGCCTAAAAAGCTGTGGAATATGGAAATGATAGTTTATAAAACCTGTAGTTGGAGCACTTGGAACAGTCCGCAAAGGTCTTGTAAAGTGATTGGGGGAAGTGGGAATCAGATGAAGAATTAGGACCATCCAGACCATAGCACTGTTAAAATTGGCCTGAATATTTTGAAGAGTCCAGGAGATTTGACAAGACGAGCTGTCACTATGTCTTCAGCAAAAAACCACCTGTTGTGAAAAACTAGCATATAATAATAATAATAATAATAATAATAATAATAATAATAATAATAAGAAGAAGAAGAAGAAGAAGAAGAAGAAGAAGCTGAAAAACAGGGCTTCATTATCACAGCACAGGACCAGATACTCGAACCTGACTCTATCGCCAACATCTAACCGTGGAAAAAAGTCCCAATGCAGGGTCTGGGAAAAATACAAAGACTCGAAGTCAACGAGTTCAAGTTCTAGTCGCGCTATTCCCATTTGGACAAATGAAATAGGTATGAATTTCCTTATTCACCCAGCTTTGGGTGAAATTATATCTTCACTATTCTTCTACAAGGATAGCTTTGCCATAATAAAGGTTGATAAGCCATTAAATAAAGGAACCAAACCAAAAATACGTAGAAGTAATCGACCACATTGTTACAGGCTATCCAGAACAGACAGAGTTCAACGACAGATTTGAAAGATTAACGGTATTGCTACACATAAAGATATGGAAGAATTATGAAATACAAATTATTCAGAAATGGAATTGACATTAAGAGAACACGATAACCGAAAATGCCCATCAATACTGATCAGGGAGTTCAGGTTCAATAAAACTGGAACAATTATCAAAAGCAAGAAAGAAAAGAAATGCGTGCTAATCGACACTGTGATACCATCTAAGAGAAACATTCCTGTGAAGGTTGCTAAGAAACTAAGTTCAAAGACCTGGACATCGTCATCAACAGGAAGTATTGAAGATTCGGGTGATAACATTGATCATCGGAGTACTCGGACTCATAGAGAAAGGAATAGATATGTTTCCTTAACTCTATCACTAGCAATGTTAACATACCTGCTGTTCAAATCACTCCAATTTGAGACATTCAGAAAAGTGTTGTCAATAAAGTAATAACTCTTTATGGTGCTAAAGGATCAGAGCTGGAATCCATCTCTCGGCATTAGAAAAAGCATGAAAGTGACGGGGATATCACTCATCGGTGGAATCTTTGAAATGATCCCAAAGAGTTTGAAAAAGACTCTAGGGAGCTGGCGATCCAAGGAAGAACCTAATTCGGATTCGGATTCTTTGTTTAGTGGAATATCAACTTTTGTGGGTTATTTGAAACTAAAGCAATTTTTGAAGAAGGACAGAAGTGGTGTTATTTGATTTAATTTATTATCTGGGGAGATAAGGGGGTTCATACCTTTCCCAAGGGTATTAGTCCGAAAGTGAACGGATGAATTGAGACCGTTCAGACCACAGCACTATTGAAATCTGTTTGAATACCAAGAAGAATATTGGAGAACTGACGAGACTTACTGTCTTTCGGATTTCAGTGACTATTAACAAGCATTTGGGTGAAGAACCTGAAAGAGTGAGTTCGAGTCTCATTGGGTGCCCCATTCAATCGGCCTTGTGCCACATCGAAGCAAAGAGCTTCGTAAATTACAACTAGCATTTGGGTGAAAACATATAAACGGTTAAATAATGTACATTGATATTTATTTAGTAAAATGCAAATTGGTTTTAGAGTTTTTAGAAACCCGAAGTACTAGTTCCGCCGTTGTGTAAGAAAAACGGAAGTATTGGTTCTACCATTTTGATATTGTCAGTAAAAAGCTACAATGAGTTTCTCTCCGGAGTTAACATCTGATTGGATATTTATTGTGTCGAATTTATTGCTGTTATCTTTCCGAGCATCTGATACATAAAATAAATGACGATGTTTTTATTTTTGTTATTAACTTTATTGAACAATCGATTTACGGATTTCTTCCTCTTTCTCTTGATATATTTTAAACAACATCATTGTTGCATAGTTCTTTCCGATCGTCCGTTCAATATATATATATGTATATATATGGCTTATACTATGATTGGTAGAGCTCCTATCTCCTTACCTCATTTCAGTTCGTTCTTCATTTTGTCTCTTCTCCGGTCGTCTCTTCTTGTCACCCTGTTTATCCTGAAATCACCATGTGTCCATTTTTGTTTTTATTTGTCGATAAAGAATGAGAACGCGACCACAAATTCAATGAATGTTTTACTTTCTTTTTTCTCGGCGACTTTTCATTATCTAGTTGGCTTAAACAGAAGTTAATGATAAGCGTGGATATGAAGCGTTCGACCGATCAGGTCGGATGTTTCGCACAAACTAACTTATTCTAACTCTAAAACCGTTTTGGTCACTTGACTGAAGCCATCCAATGAGATCCGTGTTCTTGGGTTGACGTCGGCTTCAACAGCCGTTAATCATATTGGTTAAACGGTTGTATATTTCCTCTTTTATCAGTTTAGGATTTAATATGGATGCAACACTTCATGTCGAAAATAGATCTCACCCATCAATTATGTAACATTATAATTACATTCGCCAAAATTTTTATCTTGCTCAGCAAAGAATTGGTTCAGATGTTAATTAAATTATTTTAAGGAATTGTTTTTTTGTTTTTGTTTTTTTTTTTACAATAAAACAATTCTGTCAAGACCTGAATAAATAAGAATACGAAGGTGCAATATCTGATGCAAACGATATATATCAAAAGAAAATTTACCCTCCATTTTTTAAGAATTTTTGTCTAATCACGAAAGAAACGTAAGATCTTGGAGTGGAGTATTTTGCTTTTTTTTCTCAACTAATTCTGGACTATTTATGTAGAATGCCGCGTTCAGTTGTTCTAACTGGGAACAGTACTTGTTCTACTCAAACATTTGATTATTCAAAGGAGCTCATGTTAAAGAACTTCCATTCATTCAAATCCTGTAATCAGCATCAAATTGTTTAGACGAAACTGACTTTTGGAACCGTTAGTTTATTTTAATTTCCCCATGATCTCTTACGCTTATCGTTGTAAAGTATCCAATGTTCATTGCAGTCGGAATGTTTTAGCCGTTTCACCTACAAGGAAGCTATGAATTAAAACAACTAAT
Organism: Sepioteuthis lessoniana; assembly: GCA_963585895.1. Taxonomy (NCBI): domain Eukaryota; kingdom Metazoa; phylum Mollusca; class Cephalopoda; order Myopsida; family Loliginidae; genus Sepioteuthis; species Sepioteuthis lessoniana. The sequence continues at coordinate 2,595,327 of OY757923.1, read as the reverse complement.
ACAATTAAGCAGATGTAATTAATTTTCAACATTTTATTTTGGTATTTTCAGGATATTGGTTATTTTCCCCTTCTATTGTATTATGTTGATCCAGGAGCGATGATCTGATTTGATGATTATCAATCTCATCTGATTTATTTGATTGTGAAGCATCATCCTGCGATAAATCTCTTTCCCAATACTTTACATTTCACTTTTGAAACGTTTGATCCTTCGCAAAAACCTCTCCTTAAACCGTTGAAATTTTGGGCTTTTTGTGCATTTGAGTCCCCATTTTAAGATTTAAAAAAGCATACTATGCAATAAATGTGGACGGTCTTCTTGCATTTTCAGCGTTAAAAATAAAAGATAATTGCTTTAAAACCCAATAATACATGAAAAGAGGAACATGACCATTTATCGTTGAAGCTAGGGATAGATCTCTGAGGACGAATTACATGAAATTTATTTTAGACGAAATTATATATATATATATATATATATATTCTAACAAAAAGAAATAAAATGTTGTTTTTTTTTAATCTTAATTACGGCTTTAAGATTGGGTGAACATTTTTGTACGTAACCTGATTTATAGAATCTATCATCAGTACGACAAATAACGAGATCATACTGTACACACTTGCGTGGACACACACACACACACACACACAGTCTCTCTATGTATCTATCTATCTCTGTATCTCTCTTTCCTTCCCCTTCTCTCTATTTCTCTCTCTCTCTCTCTCTCTCTCTATTTCTCGCTCTCTCTCTCCTAAAATAGTTTTTACTTCTGTTAACGTCTAAGAAGCTCACCTGAGGAAAGCTAAGACCCGTTTACCTTGAAAATAACGTCATTTTAACTAAAATTGTATATCTTAATTTGTTGTAATGTTTAAATATAATCGGAGATGTAAGGTTCTAAAATCAAGTTAAATCTAAATTTTACTAGCTTCACTGGACAATCCAGTTCGATCTATAACAAAAAATATGGAGAATATTTAGATTAAAACTATTTAGAAAATAGATATCAATACAACTAATTAAAAAGAGTTTGTTAACATATCCTCTACAGATAATTAAATAGTTTTATGTGTATTGGTCAGTTTTGCAGCATGTTAACCCATGTCGGCTTATCTAATGTCGATAGCGGGTTGGGTTTTTTTTTTACGGAAATTAGATTGTTTCATCTATTAACTATTCCAATTTAATAATGACACTCATTTGTTTTCACTCAATAATTCGGTATACTAATAATTTCAGAAAAATTCTGTTTGAATCACGGAGGAGACCTTAACAGATATTTCTATTCCACATCAGTGCAGGCCTGGAAATAATTGCAAGTAAGGCGTACTCCACACTCCCCAGGGTTCCAAAACTGGAATCTAACCACCGGATGCAATTTAGTGTTATACTTAGGACATCACCTTTTTTAAGGGATCTTACTCTCCCGAAGGGGATACAATATACTAATTATAAGGTATAAACAAAGTATGGAATAGTTTGATGCAGAACAACCAAATTTAATATTTATTCTTACTGAACTTAGTGAGTGGTTTGAACGTAAAAATTGCTCTTCATGTCAGCGAGAGGGTATATCAGGGAGAAGGGATAGCAACAAGAGGGATGCGTTAACAATAAACAATGATAAGCGGGAAGCTCTGTTGCTGCAATTAATTGAATACAATTTAAATTTGTACTCTTTAACAGAAAAATAGTCTTCATGATATAATTATTCAAATAAACAAGTTACTGATTATTCAAATAAACCCTTACTTATATACAATGAGCACAGGAAAAAAATGGTCTTGTTTTGTAAAAAAAATACTTCAGTCAAAGTCAAATCTCTGGAAAATTTCTTTTGTCTGCTTAGAAATGTCTCCAACAAATTATAGTGAGGCTGATGATATAATTACCCTATAAAATTTCATGTGAAAATATATACATATATATTTATGCACACACACGTGTGATTGTGTGTGTTTATTTGTGTGTGTGTGTGTGATAAGACGGTCAATAAGAACACTGGGTAATCTTTTACATGCATCATGAAACATTAAATAAAGAGGTGCGACAAAATGCTTTGAGGACTGTATCTAAATAAATACTCTTCTGTTTCATACAAAACTAAATCTTATGTATATATATATATGTATATATATATATATATATGTAAAGAGAGAGAGAGAGAGAGAGAGAGAGAGAGAGAGAGAGAGAGAGAGAGAGAGAGAGGCGCTATGATTGCAATGCGTGGTTTTATAATTGTACTATTTTTTATTTTAAAATGACTAGATTCTGAAATAAATTACTGAAAAAATTCCTGACATTTTACTTATAACGTAGAGATTTTTTTTTTCATTTTACAAAATCGGATATAAATGTTGAATCAATTACTTACCCTTTTTTTAAAGTGTAACTTAACATAAAATAAATCAATCCATTAATTTTGCCATTGATTATGTCAGAACGATTTTTACGATAAAAAAATATTAAAAAATTATCCATGTCGACTCGCCTTAATAACTTGAATTTTTTTCCGACATAAATTATTTCTTATATTTTACTTTTACTTTAGAACCGGGTCGTCTCTTTGGCTTTCTCTTAAAATATCCAGTTTGAAAGTCGAAATTAAAAGTTTAAAACAAAATTTTTGAGAGTTCGTTAAAACTATAGCGGTGGGCTGTCATTTTGTCTTCCATTTGAAATATTTCAAAGTCATCTTTAGTCTTTCTTTCATCAACTTAATCTCTTCGTGATATTTACCATTCAAAAGACCACACGCAAACTATTTTTGGATACCACTTTAGAAAATATCAGACATACTAGCAATAGTTTTCGTAATCGGCACTAGCAATAGTTTTCGTAATCGGCACGCTGATCTTTGCAACCAACTAATACAAGAAATAATCCACTTATATAGGAAATACTATGTAAAACACACACACACACACACACACACACACACACACATATATATATATATATATTATACTTTAAGAAAAACAACAAACCGGTCACATTAGGATTATAAATTTATTTCCATCCTGTTACGCGTTTTTGAAAATTTCAAAAACACGAAAAACATTTAACAGGACTTCTTCAGATCCTATGGATAAAAAAACTAGAATAGACACAGAAAAGGGTGGAAGGGGATAGAAGAGGGGTGAAGAGTTATCTCCTCATTTAGCCCACTTCCGTTTTTATTTTAATTTCGGTTAGAAATGAAGTAAATTTATTTAAAAAAAATTTTTTTAATTTTTATTTTAATTTTTAAATTCTAATTACATTTTGACTTAAACTACAGATCTAATATTAAATTAGATTTTTAACACTATTCAATAACTTTACGTAAGGATACAGTAATAATTATATTCAATTAAACTCAAGATTTAATTAATTTTAAATTATTTAAAAATTTCAAAACTATTTAGAACCTATTAATGAGTTATTGCTCTGTATTGTCTCTTACATTGAGCTCTTTACCAGGAAAATTTAAATGTCCACTCTTGAATAGTTTTCTTGTCCTGATGGAATTACTCCCAACTCCGGTTAACTGGACCAAATAATACACACACACACACACACACACACACACACACACACACACACATATATATATATATATATATATAATATATATATATATATAATATAAGAGAGAGTCAGAGGCGAGATAGATTAATGCATAGATGCTATACGATGTTATTTATTTAAATAAGATAGTGGTTCGTTGGTTTGTTGGTTGATGTTTTTATGCATACCAACCCTTTGTGTTACTTAATGCCAAATCCTGTTATATATATATATATATATATATATAATATATATTATATATATATATATATAATTTCAAAGCAAATAATTTCTAAGTAACTATTTTTGAATATAAGAGCTCATTTGTTTGCACACAGTTAAATAGTTTCAATTATTACGACTATCTAATAATAACCATTCGTTTGCACTCAGCTTAAATTGATTTAAGAATTTCTATCGAACACTAATAATTTTATCTTAGATCAATCATTTGTTCACACACAGTTAAATGGTTTCAAGTATTGCTATTTAACATTAGTCATTATAATTATCAAATATTCCAATTAAATACGAACAATCTGCTCACAGCTGCGTGGTTTTAAATAACTAATAATAATATCAATTCTTAGTAAAGGATTGAACAATTCTATTAGACCCATAGAAGAGCTCATAACACTTACAACCACATCAGATCAGAATGGACCTGAGAGATAATGAAGAGGTACTCCACATTTCCTAAATTCTGGGACTGGAATGCAGTTTAGTGTCACACCTAGGATAATCAAAGTCTTGTTTTTGTCAACGCCATTGTCCCGTGGCCATCGTCTTCTTTCACCTTTAACATAAAAAAGGGTTGGTGTTTGTTTTCCACAAATGCAATTTGAAGAATGAGGTCGGGACCATCGTATTGGTAGTAAGGCTTGACACGACTGATCAATTTTGATCGGATCGGATCTCTCCGACCACCTAGCTAGCTAAAGGAGAGTGTTGCAGGTCATGCGATGACTTCGTCGCTAAGTCAAGGATCGCTCACTAACCAGAATCCGTCCTCAAGCATTACGGGTGGTTACGCAAAGGCAACGAGTAGCAGAGTGCTCACGGAGCATTCAACAGACCCAACGGACAGGAGAGATAAAATAATAGTTAATTCTCCCCACTCTCTCTCCCTCCAAATACACACACACACACACACACACACACACACACACACACACACACACACACACACACATATATATATATATATAGGAGGCTCACAAAACTAGGTGTTACTACAGAGTAATGAGATATTCTGTAATGGTTACACGGGGCATTATTCGAGTTGGAGGTGCCCGTGGTGTAATTGTTATCGTCGTAGGAAATGAACACGGCGACACGAGTTCAAATCCTGGACGAGACTGATTGCATTTCACATAGCACTAATACCCTTGGGAAAGGTATGAATCCAATTATTCTCCCTCCAGCTATGGGTAAATAGTAGGACAGACTAGGTTCTTCAGCCTTGGTTAGGCAACTAGTCTAGGAGAAGGAAAACTCTGAATTAGAACCTGTTAAACTCTGCTTAAAAATTGACCTTGTGTCATATCCTGCCCGAGCGGAGGGGTTGGTAAATAGGATTATTCGAGTTGAAGAAAGAAAGAAAGAATAAGTTGGATGTAACGTGTAATGAAAATAGAGTAAAAAAATATCAAACGGTGCAGAGAAGATTGCAGTTGGAAGTTATTGTCTGAGAAGAAACAAAATATAAAAATAGACGAGTAAGAGATAATTCGGACGATAGATAGATAGATAGATAGATAAACATGAACAATAGATAGATAGATAGATAGATAGATAGATAGATAGATAGATAGATAGATAGATACCACATACACATACATACATATGTGCTTATAAATATACACATATATATATATATATATATATATATATATATATATATCGTGTCGTTTTAATAGCACGGAGTTCTTTAACTCTCTCTCTCTCTCTCTCTCTCTCTCTCTCTCTCTCTCTCTCTCTCTCTCTCTCTCTCTCTCTCTCTCTCTCTCTCTCTCTTGTTATCCGTCCCTATCGTACGTTGCTTCAGGCAGGTTCTCTAGACTGCATCCCGTGTCCGCACAGAGCTAATATATGTAAGTTCTCTTTGGTCGGGCAGCACTGACACATATAAATAAGCCCATCGTTTATGACGCGAATTTTGCTTCTATCAAAATGATTAATAAATATTGGTATATAGAAATGAGTCTTCAGTATTTTTTCTTTCGAATTCACTTTTAAATATTTCGACATTCCTCCCAATTTCCACGAATTAATTTACTTGAAAAATCTCTAAAAGAGAAATTAAGATTTTCCTGAATCACAATGTTTTCAACTGATAAGATAACAGGATATTCTTACCTGAGTGAATGCAAAAAGAAACAAAGAGAATTCATTGTCACACTGTGAAAGATGGATTTAGGCATGTCCAACAACCGGCTGTGAGGGGGGCGCATGACGAGTAATTCCCCTTCATGGCAAATCTTAGGCAATGGAGATTACTTTGCAATGCCCATCTCTTTTGTCTTAATTCATAAAGTTATCAGGGTGTCATGCAGAGTTTTATGTCATTTCTTAAAGTAATATACATTACTAAGAGGTGTCTGTGGAATAGATGTTATTAACGGCAAAGAACAATCCCTGATCTCAACTATCGTAAATAGAATTTTAAAAAATTTGAAATATTTTTTGTTTTGCTGCTTTAGTAAAAAAAAAATTTTAATGAACAGAGAAAAATGGTGACCTGTTAAAATGTTCGTTGGAAACAATTACTTATTGGTGGGCCATACTTGATCACAAGTACATGAGAATAAAGAGTGTGTAATGCGAGAAACACTAGACTTGGTCTCTTAAGTTTGGACCAGTACAATCTGATTAAAAGGGCTGAGTGAATACATGATTACTTGTCTTTAATTGGAATCATTTTGAGATGAGGTTTCTTAATCTGAGAATTAATTTTTATTTATTGCGGACTTTTTTCCTCATCTTGGTAGTTTTTTGTGTTGTTTCTTCTTTCACTACGTTTCGGCCAAATTTCACCTCCGGCCTTCTTCAGGTGATTTACCGCGACCTCGGATAGGAATGCTGATTCCAATTAAAGACAAGTACAAAATGATTCCAATTAAAGACAAGTACAAAAATTCGGTACGGACCCGACCCTGGAAGAACAGATAAAGATTTATAAGACCAAAAAATCCATCCTTGGTCGGGGCCCGTGGCGCAGCGGATAGAGGCGTTGATTCTCTGCGGTTCCAGGTGAGCATTGTCAGAAGATAGCGGTTTCAAATCCTACCCAAGCCGGCCAGAGGTTTACTTGGTCAAAAACGTGGTGCGATAGACAACAACTATGGAAGGCAGTAATTACTGGGGATACGGTTACAAGACTCAGCATTCCTATCCGAGGTCGCTGTTAATCACCCGAAGAAGGCCAGAGGTGAAATTTGGCCGAAACGTAGTGAAAGAAGAAACAACACAAAAAACTACCAAGATGAGGACAAAAAGTCCACAATAAATAAAAATTAATTCTCACATAATTACTACTTCGTAGCTTTCATAAACTTTATTAGAATTTGACTAACCACTTCTAACGAGGAGGATTTAAAGATATACTTCACTATTCAGTCTACCGCGCCCTGAAAAATGATCAGTTTTAGCTTCAAGGATGTAGAGTGTTCCCAGTCAGTGCCTGCTCTATAGTACTAAAAGATAGTAAAAGTCAGAGTCAGTTCCTGATAATTAATGCATAAAAATGCATGCAAGGGAAATGCAGACAGGAATGCACTATGTATCCATAGACAAGAGATTCTCCGCTTAAAAAATGATCTTGTCTTGAATCTGCCCTTAACAGAAAGACGACGCAAATAAAACACGTCTTCGAAATTTCTTGTTTAATTTGTGGTCATTTGTGATTTATTTAGAATATAAGTTTATCTCCAGGGAACTCGAATTCCATTATTTTAAAAGAGTTAGTATGAAGTCTGTTCACTGATTCCTGCAGTAAAATGAAACAAGTCAGTTTTGTATTTTCCTATGTGTGGGGAAAAAAAAAATTAAAAAGGGACGAAATTCGTTCTGGTGAGAAAAGGAATCTTCCTTAAAATAACTGTCGATGAAACCTTTTATTGATTTTGGTTTTCATTATTTTGTACTTTAAGTGCAAACAAATCTTTATTGACTATTTGCTTATAATAGTGTTTTTTATTATCTTGGAGGGGGGTGTTTAGCAGTCTGGAATGGTTAATTTACTTTTGTTCTTTGATGAAGCACAGATAACTATTATTAATAATAATAATTTTCATCAAGAAAAAATATTGATAATACGTAGAAAAATAGCAGGTGCAATTTATGAGACATAATTAGCGAATGCTACAAATTGGCACAAAAGGAATACAAGACTAGGCATGACTGGGTGGGAAAGGTAATCTATTGGGAATTATGCAAGAGATTAAAATTTGACCATGCTGAAAAATGGTATATGCACAAACCAGAACCAGTGCCAGGGAATGAGACTGATAAATAATCATCTGAGACTTTCAGATGCAAACGGATCCCAATCAGAAAACCAAACCTAGTTTTGATAAGCAAGGAAAAAAATATTTGTCATCTTGTATATTTCGCTGTTCTCGAAGACCAAAGAGAAAAAATAAGAACTATGGAGATTCGAGGAGACTTGCTGTCACTTAGACGTCAGTGAAAAAACAACCTATAAAAAACTATTGACAAATACTTGGATCTTGCCAAGGAGCAGAAAAAGCTGTGTAACATGAAGGTGACGATGTTACCGATTGAAGATGGAGCAATTAAAACAGTCCCCAAAAGCCCAAGAAAAAAGACTGAGGGGAATTGGATATCAAAAGAAGAATCGAGACTATACAGACCACAGCATTGTTTAAGATTGACTAGAATACTTAGAAGAGTCTTCGGAATCTGAAGAGACTTGCTTTCACCCAAGCTCTAGTTAAAACTTGGATAAAAAATTGCTAGGAGTAAAAAAATAATAATGATAATAATAGCAGCTTAAAAATACCATAAGGACCAACTCTACATGGAAATGAAAAATAGATTTTACATTCAACAGAATTGCAGCTGTAGATTAAGCGCTGATAGAGACGAAATGATTAATCACATAAAAAAGCATATGCAGCAAACTAGAGCAAAGGGAGTATTAGTATAGACATGACTGGGTGGGAAAGATTATCCACTGGAAATTATGCAAGAAATTGAAATCTGACCTTACTACTAAATGTACAAACTAGAATCCGCCCTAGAGAATGAGATCTACAAAATTCTCGGATATTTTGAGATACAGATCACCTGATCCAAGCCAGAAGACCAGACCAAGAAATAATAAACAAAAAAAAAGGCGGGGGGGGAGAATCTGCCATATAGTTGACTCTGGCGTCGCGGCAGACCACTGAGTGAAAATCAAAGAAAACGAAGAGAGACGACAAGTACTTTGATTTTTCCAGAGAAAAAAAAAAAGACAAGGTGACAGTGATACCATTAGTAATTGGTACACTTGGAACGGTTTCCCAGTGGCTTAGTCAGGGGACTGGAAGAGTCAAAAATTGAAGACAAGCAGAGACCATCAATACTACAGCATTGTTGAAGTCACCCAGAATACTGAGAAGAGTTCTGGAGACCTAGATAACTAGCAGTCTCTCAAACTCCAATGGAAGACCCTCAGCTAACGCTACGGTGATAAACTAACGAGGAATAATAATAATAATAATAATAATAATAATAATAATAATAATAATAACTAAATCGTGAGTTAAGTTCCCTCAGCCATCGACTGCAGTCAAAGAGTTTTAATGGAGGAGTCTTCACGAAAATCGTGACGTCTAAAATGGGACCACAACTAAACCATTGTACGCAACACTGTTTTATATCAACGAAAAACTTTATATATTCAGCTGGAAAACCCATGAGAACACCTGAAGTTTGAAAGTGGAAGATGATATTTCAAGTAGAAGCATTTTTTGATAAAAATCTTTGGGAATGATTTTGGCTATCAGTGTAAAGTGAGAGCTTGAGGGGATGACGTTAGACAGATTGACGCCAAGGAACTGGACGTGGTGCTCTTGAAGGCTGTGGGGAGTCGAGAATAAGTGAGTGAGATGTGTCGCCGGGCAACGTTTACTTCTTTATTAGAAGTGATTCAATCTAAAGTGTAATAGATCAGAATCCCGCCGCGTTTTGTCGTCGTCGTCGTCATTATTATTGAGTACTTCGTTTGCTTCTATTATTGCCTCGTCTAACCGCCGGATCTCGTTCAACGAGAATGATCAAGAGAATGAAATGACTTTGCACGAATCGACACAGACTCATAGTAAATAATTAAAAGTAGAAAAATGTTGAGGAAGAGCAATCCTTTGTTCAAATCATAGCCTTGTGCCGAACCTGGAATAGTCCGAATAAGTATACATGTACAAAGAAGCTTATTGGCTGTCTTCTTATAGTTTAAAGTCGGAAGTCAAATAGATATGTTTTTTAAGATTAACGCTTTCATTGTTACATTTTCAATTTTCTATAACACCCATTATTGCATTTTCCTACAAAAACAACGTTACTTTAAACTGTTTAAATCAATATAAAGTCCATGACATAGTGAATGTTATGATTAATAAAATGAACATTTTCTGATTAAAACCATTGATATACAACCGCGAGTATACGTTTTGGGTTTGAATCATGGGGATCAAAATCAACTTTGTAGTCAATAATTTGATTAACATCTGAGTGAGTCGCACATAATTCATGTTCAATAAAATATATTATGATAATTATAATATTATTCGATTTTCAATGACAACAGTCAATATTGCTAAAATTGTCAAATTTAGTCAATAAGGTGAAATTTCCTGGCAAAATTTTCGTTTAGCGAATAAAAAAAAAACCCAGTAAAATGAACATAGTATAAAATTTGACTGTAGTCACGTACGGCAGTGAAAGGGACAAACAAACATTTACACTATTTTGAAAGACTGTCTTTAACTACTCAGTTTTCAGTGAGTGGCATCTCTGACTTGAATGTCTCAGTTTCGGAGTCTGTATTTCTCCAGGAAACGAAAACCTAGTTTTAGCAGAGAGTAAATACGTTATCGACGTTCTCATCAACAATGGTGCTTAGATTTTTTTCTCCTTTTTTTCTTTTTTTATATGTGAAAAGGGTAAACGCGAAATATATTTTCATTTGCAATAAGAGTTTACAAAATGTTTTGATCCGAAGCAATTGGGAAATGTAATTTATACGTGCGAGCAACTACGGCCGATTGATTTCAGATGTTGAGCACTTTATGACCTCTGTAGAATAAATACCTCACATCGTATATCTACACGAGCAAACAAGCACATACATACTATATATATATATATATATATATATATATATATATATATATATATATATATATATATATATTGTGTTTCTTGTGTGTGAAAGTAAGTTTTTTGTGTTTTCGCACATGTGCAAGTGTCAAAATGGGTACAGTTATAAGGGGATCTAAACAGCTTACGCGAAGCATATGTAGTACGACTTTTCTAACTTTTCTAAGGATAATATTTTTGACAGGCCGCATGCAAACAGCAACAAATTGATTATATCGAAGCCAATGGATAGTAGATGAGATATATTTCCTCGAAATATCGGGTAGGAGATAGATAGATAGATAGATAGATAGATAGATAGATAGATAACAACCTGCTGAAAGGTGATATAGTAGTAAGTGAATTTGAACTCCAGGGGCGCTAAAACGTTCACTTTTGACCAGATACCCTTGGGAAAGGTAGAGACACCCTTATGCCTCACCATCTATGAGTGAAATAGTACCACTACTATCCTTCTACAAAGTTGGCTTCGGCATTAAATAACCCACTAAGTTTGGTATGGCATTAAATAGATAAACCAAACCAAGGCAAGAATATATATATATATATATATATATATATATATATATATATATATATACTGTATCTTGCTTTGGTTTGGTGTGATGATTTATTCAGAACTTATGATTTAGCCGAGAATCATTATTAAATGCTGGCTTTGTTAGTTGCACATATGCTGTTTTTGCTTGTTTTTCTGTAATACACACACACACACACACACACACACACACACACACACACACACACACACACACACACATATATATATATATATATATATATATATACTACAATATGTATCTATGCTCTCTCTCTCTCTCTATATATATATATATATATATATCTATATGTAATTATATATTTATATGTAATTATATATATATATATATATATGCAATTATATAAATATATATATATATATATATATATATGTATGCATGAGTGTGTGTATATTAAATATGTTTAGATATTGGCATATGTGTGCACACGTGTAAGTTTTTGCTCGTATATATCTTTGAAATAAATAAAAATTAAAGGCATAATCCGTAGTTGTAATTACGAATATCCCTGTAAGTATCTTTATATACGAGTACATAAATATGACAACATGTATACATAATTATAGGTATATTAGTGAGTGCACGTGCGCGTGTAATTATATGAAGGCAAATTAAGTGAAAGTTTTTTTTTTTACATGTCGTTACTCTCTGCTTATATCATTATGTATTGCATCGTCGTAATTATCCGAATGTCACGTTTAATTATATATATATATACAACAAACACACTTTATATATATATATATATATATATATATATATATATATATATATATATATATATATATATATAAACTATGACAAAAAATTGTTAAGCACAGTAATAACTCATGACTCTAAGTTTCATATCTTTAATCGTTGGGTATGTTGGTGATCCTCATGTCTGCCATATTCAATATTTTACTCTAGAGTAGGTCAGATATGTGGATTACTAACTCACCTGGGGAAGGTTCCTGTGGGGAACATGTAGGACTGTGACATCGTGGCAAACGATTTCGAATTTCAGTCACGTAATTACATTCAATTTTAGATTAATACTAAAATTAATTAAGGTATGAATCCCTATTTCACCCCACCCAGCTATGGGTTCAATAGTATCACTGTTTTTTTTTTTCTACAAGGCTTGCTTGGCATTAAATAACCCCTGGAGACTGATATGCCGTTTAACAAAGAAACCAAATCAAACCAAAAACAAAACTACAGATCTAAGAACATTTGTTTTTGTAATTGGCAATATAATATATTTCTCTGTACTTCAACGCATTAAATGTTGTAAAGATTTTACCTTCTGGATGACTTTTGGCCTTAAATTAAACTGGATATATTAAATAGGAATACATGACAAATAGAATTACTGATGTTAAATAGCATTTGCCTTGGGGCCATTTAAATGTACAAGAAAATGATTACACTGGGCAACAATTTTTTTACTTTTTGAATGTTGTCTAGATTTCTACAACTGATTTACGGTATTTTCGCACTGCTGAATCAGGAAATGGCATCCGTTTCTCTCCATCAGGTCAGGGTTTTTTTTGCGAGGTTGATTTGAAAAAAATCAGATCTTTTGACAAAATCGATTACATTTTTGTGGTGTTATTGTGCTGATTTTTGTCAACACATATCATCCTAAATATGTTTTTAAGAGAAAAAGTTTTGCCAACAAAAAATATTGATTACCTGATAGAAACATCGATTATTGTAAACTGAATGGTGGGCATTGATAAAGGTATGTACACGTAAATTGCATGTTGCTTCACCATTGTTCAAACTTCAGGGCTTGAACTTCCGTTTCTTAGAACTCTTGGAATGCTCTGCAAGGAGGTCTCTCTTCAGATTCCAACAGTACTCAGCCATCATGACTGCGTCCCAGCGACCCTGATACCTGGTCTCTATCTCTTTCAGGTCCTGATGGAATCTCTCCCCCTGCTCGTCACTCGTTGAACCTAGGTTCTCAGGAAACCGGTTCATAAGTGAAAATAGGTAGAGCATCTTGACGCTCATGTTGCAGCCCAGGTTTCCGAAAACAGTCAGCATTTTGTTGACAAGTTCTGCGTAGTTTCTAGCCTTATTGTTGCCAAAAAAGTTCTTCAATACCAGAACAAATGCCTTCTACGCTTCCAGTTCCACTTCGTTCATTAAGTTTTCGAACTCTGAATCTCTGATGAGCTGTCCTGGAAAAGTCTGGCACAAATAAGTGAAGCAGTCATCAACCTTGTCCAGAGCCTTGGTGAACTGCTTGATTAAGCCGAACTTGATGTGCAGCAGTGGGAAGAGCATTCTGTCTCTGTCCACTAAAGGGTCGTTCATGACGTTCCTTTCTTTGCAAGGCACCAATTCTTTCCGCAAAGGCCAGTCCTTCTTCATGGAATGCTGAGCATGGTCCCTACTATCCCACATGCATAGAAAACATAGTTTTATGACTTCAAACTGATCCCTTTTCGACATAATCACCCAGAACTATCGGACCTGAATACTTCTTGTCATTAAAATAATCATTTCCAATCAAAACAATTATTCGACCTGGCATTTTACCCCCACCAACTTCTAAAATGCTCCACACATGCATTCATGTAAAAAAAAAAAACGTAAAAACAACATGTGGCCATAGCTCAAAAACTTGACCTGATTGAGCAAAACAAATGTGATTTTTGGATTCAGCGCATCAAATTCGTCCCATATCAGTTAAAAAAACGCAGACAACAAATTTGTTCTTGACCAGTGTTATAACCATATATATATATATATATATATAATTTTTAAGCAAAGTCTCGGCTCATGGTTTTCAGTGTCCTATTCCAATAATTCAGGACAAAATTTTGGCTTGGATTTATTGAATTATTGAGCTTTTTAAAAATTAAATTCCAATAATTTGAGTTGTCATAGTAAAATTACATATCACAATAACTGATTTCTTCATGTCTTTGATTGGAATCATTTTGAGATGAGGCTTCTTAATCTGAGAATTAATTTTTATTTATTGCGGACTTTTTGTCCTCATCTTGGTAGTTTTTGTGTTGTTTCTTCTTTCACTAGGTTTCGGCCAAATTTCACCTCTGGCCTTCTTCAGGTGATTTACCGCGACCTCGGATAGGAATGCTGAGCCTTGTAACCGTATCCCCAGTAATTACTGCCTTCCATAGTAGTTGTCTATCGCACCACGTTTTTGTCCAAGTAAACCTCTGGCCGGCTTGGGTAGGATTTGAAACCGCTATCTTCTGAAAATGATAGACAACAACTATAGAAGGCAGTAATTACCGGGGATACGGTTACAAAACTCAGCATTCCTATCCGAGGTCGCGGTAAATCACCTGAAGAAGGCCAGAGGTGAAATTTGGCCGAAACGTACTGAAAGAAGAAACAACACAAAAACTACCAAGATGAGGACAAAAAGTCCGCAATAAATAAAAATTAATTCTCTGATGTCTTCAGTTTAAAAAGAAGATTTTTACAAACTTTACGCCCTAATCTTTTCAAAAACAAAAATATTAGGTTCAAGACATAAGAAACAATTCTTTGTCTTTTTTCCGAATATTTTTTGAGTTGCAAAAGCAACAAACTTTACAATAATACACAGCGCTTAAGGGAAATAGACATCATTTAGTAATCAAAGAACTTGATCAAATTTCCTTCAAGCGATCTCAGACGGAATCCCCTCAGGGTAGTTCTTTAAGATTAAGACATAAAATAATAATCTGATATTATTGAGAGAGTCTTGGTGCCATAAGTAATAACATTTGAGAAATTCTGTATTAAAATCTATTTCAGTCAATTTTATAGAAGCGAATGTATTTATATTTGAAAAGTTATTTCGAAACAATGTAATCTAATATTTAGGAGAATATTTTAGACAAAAACACAAAAATCTTAAAATTCAACTTAAAAACAAATAATTGGATGTTGATTTTAAAAATGGTATATATTCAATGAAGATCAGTAATTTTATAGAAATTTCTATGAGACTGAAATCCCTTTATAAGTTTTGTGAAAAATCTACTGTATTTTTGAAACAAAAATAATTCTACTTTTTTCTGAGAAGTGTCGTCTGAAACCCATTGTCCAATGAAAATACTTAATCCTTTTTCTTTTAGAATGAATATACCTAATGTTCATATTTCAACTGTTTTGTCATATAAAAAATTATTTTCGCCATGAAAATGTTAAGTATCGACTAGGTGAAGGATTCTGAGAAAGCGAATTTAGGGCTGAAAATTGAATTAAAAGAATAAGATAAATGAAATAAAATGATAATAATAATAATAATGTACATGGAGGACATCAAACTATTTGCAAAAAATGAAAAAGAACCGGAAACTCTAATACATGCCGTTAGTCAGGACATAGGAATGGAATTTGGTATTGAAAAATGTGCAATGCTAGTAAAGAAAAGTGGCAAATGACATCTAACTGACGGAATGGAAATAACAAGTCAAGACTAGATTAGAACGCTCGGAGAAAAGGAAACGTACAAACACTTGGGCATTTTGGCGGCTGACACCATCAAACAAGTAGAAATGAAAGACAAAATTCAAAAAGAATATCCTAGAAGAACTAGAAAGCTACTCGAGACAAAACTCCCTAGCCGAAATTTTATCAAAGGAATAAATACCTGGGCTGTATCCCTCATGAGATATTCGGGACCCTTTCTCAAGTGGACCAGAGAAGAACTTAAACAAATGGACCAAAGAATAAGAAAACTTATGATCATGCATAAGTCATTACTTCCCAGAGACGAAGTTGATAGACTATATGTTTCAAGAAAAGAGGGAGGAAGAGGACTTTCCAGCATCGAAGACAGCGTTGATGCATCGATACAACGACTCGAAGATTATATTAAAAAAAACACGATGAAGGACTGGTTACAGCCATCAGAAACGATACTGATAGCACGCTGGACAACAGAATGACAATAACTAGGAAACAAAATGGGAAGAAAAACAACTCTATGGGCGTTTTAAACGACTAATAAACAACATCTCACACCAGAAAACATGGACCTGGCTAAGAAAAGGAAACTTTAAGAGAGAAACAGAATCTCTCCTAATAGCAGCACAAAACAACGCCATTAGAACCAATCAAATCAAAGCGAGAGTAGATAAGACTCAACAAAATAGCAAATGTTGGTTATGTGGTGACAGAGATGAAACCATCAATCACATAATAAGTAAATGCAGCAAATTAGCACAGAAGGAGTATAAGACTAGACACGACTAGGTGAGCAAGGCAATACACTGGGAGATGTGCAAGAAATTGAAATTTGACCATACCGACAAATAGTACATGTCCAACCCAGCACTTGCCCTAGAAAATAACACACTCCTATGGGACTTTGACATACACACGGATCACCTAATCTCGGCCAGAAGACCAGACCTTATAATAATCATCAGAAAAAAGAGAACTTGCAAAATTGTAGACTTTGCTGTCCTGACTGACCGCAGAATAATACAGAAAGAATGTGAAAAGAGGGATAAGTACCTCGACCTTGCAAGGGAATTGAAAAAATTGTGGAACATGAAGGTGACAATTATACCTATTGTAATTGGTGCTTTTGATACAGTAACTAAAGGGTTATTAAAGGGACTGGAGGACTTGGAAGTTGGCAGACGAGTTGAGACCATCCAAACGACACCATTATTGAGAATGGCCAGAATACTGAGAAGAGTCCCGGAGACTTGAGGAAACTTGCTGTCACTCAAACTCAAGTGAAAGATCATCAGCTAACACTGATGTGAAAAACTGTCAAGGAGTAAATAATAATAAAAATAATAATATACAAGCCTGACTCTCTGTCTCAGTCTCACCCGACATATCTACATTTGTAGAGACACAGAGATAAATCTACATTTGAGAGAGAGAGATAGAGAGAGAGGAAGATAGAGAGAGTCAGAGAGAATAAGCTATATTGACAAATATAATATAATCAGACTAAAATAGATAGATAGATAGATAGATAGATAGAATTAGCAGACGTATTGCACATAAGAAATTAAGTGGAGTTGTACTCTGAAATATTGTGTTCGGCTATCACATAAATCTCACATATGGCTTTTTGTCGTCATCTGGCTGCCAGCTGAAGCAGCCACGTCTCAGACCCTGCAGCACCCTAATGACCTCAGCCCGCAGTGTTAAGAATGGGACCCAAATGCAAACAGCAACTGCTCTTAAATTTGGGCTTTCTCCTTTTGAAATATTATTTTCAAGTGTCTAAATCAAAGAAACGGACTGAAAGTTTGACCTTAGTTCGATTATACACAAAGTACATACAAATTACCTGTGAGAAAATATTTTACTCAACCTGAAGTACCCGTCACCGTAGAACAAGAGATCATGACTTAAATCAAAGCTGTTTATTTTACAATCTTAACTGACAATTACAAACGGAATTTGTTGGTATAAATATAAATCCACTTTAACTTGCAGAACGTCTTCTTTGTTTAATGGCATATCAATCTTCGTAGGTTATTTAATGCTAAAGCCATCCTAATAGAAAAATAGTTGTAGTATTATTTAACCCATGTATGGGGCGGGGATAAGTGGATTCACACTTTTCCCTAGGGTCTGAAAGTGAACATAATAGCAAGACTGGAGTTCGAACTCGCTTACTACGATGTTGCAGTCCAGCACGTTAGCCACTACGCCACCCATTGTAATATTTGATCAATATTTTGTTCTCCGACTTGAAGAATTACCTATAAAAGTGATTAATAATGTTTAATTGAATATGAATAATTATTTTATTTATTTATTATTTTATTTATTTATTTTCTAATTTTAGAAATTTAATTAAATTAGTTAGTTAAAACTTTTAGCAACGTGGGGTCCTGCAGATTTTTTATTATTAGAAACAATCTCTCGATGAAACCATCATTTACCCAAAGGAAAGAAAACTAGCATAAAGTACAAGGATCATTAAATAAGTTTCCAGACTTTTTTCGTATGGGCACTTTTATTGATAGTACACACATGAAACTCTAGTCCCTTTCGAGGTAATCTCCTCTGGCTGCAATGCACTTGTTGTAACGTTCCAACAACTTCTGGAAGGTTCCATGGAAATCCACTTGAATGAAAACTCTGATTGATATTCACTATTTCTGTTTGACGAATTTATAAGCAGAATTTGTTATTTTCATCTTCGCCTAATTAAGCATTCATGTCTCCACCGATGAATAGAACAATGTGTTTGGGAATACGTCGGAAAATGGAAAAATAGAGAAAGCAATATTTTATAAGTCGATTACCATTTTTTATATGAGGTGTGATCACAAAATATCAAGACTGAATCTTTAATCTTTTTAAATCTAAAATTGTCAAGAGCTCAATTGTGCAACTTTTCTAATGGAGTGACGACGTCAGTGTCAATTTTTGATAATTTTCCATCATCATTCATGATACATTTTGAAGAACAGTTTTTGATGAAAGATGGGATTATACAAGCGCAATAATCTCCATACTCATCACACCCTCTTGCTTTGTGCACCTTTTTTGCTGTTTTCAAAAATTAAAATTCATCTCAAGAGTAAAGAAATTGAGAACGTGAAAGGCATTTGATGAAATATGACGATCCAGCTTCACATTATATCAAAAGAGTAGTATGAGTGGTGGTTCGATCAATAGAAAACTTGCTGGAATAAGTGTGGGTTAAGTCAAGAGGACATTTTTTAAGAAAATTAACGTCTTGATTGTTCATTTCTGTCTTAGAAAATACAGCTTAGGTCTACTTTGTGAAAATACCTTGTGTATTCTAATGTTTGATTAGTGATAATCTAACCGCTAGAAGTAGAAATTTTCCTACATTTTTAGCCAAGATAAAAAGCACGGTAAGGGTATTTGGGGGGAACGAAATCAAAGTTGATCGAAAATAGTTCGGCTTCGAGTCACCTTTACCGCGACTTTCACCCAACTTATGTGTTTATAAGATATTCCAACAAACAATAAGTCTCCGTCTATACGAGAGTGGACAGAAAAGTTGAGTGACTAAAATTTTCATATGATAACGTTATATCTTATGTCGATGTCCAAGCACTGCAACACAGATGAAAGAAGTGAGTTGTCTGTGAGAGGAACTATGTTGGAAAATAAACCTCATTTGATCACATTCTATGAGAGTATCTAGGTCAGCCTATGGACTTTCGGCTGACAATCTTATTTTTATTATATTCATCTGTAAAAGTAATAAAGATATTTAAAGTCTCTTTAACATAAGTATTACCTAATAACCCGATCAGATATAGTTTGGCTTGGGGCAGACAAACACACACTAGAACACATGAAAAATAAAAATTCATTGAATGAATGCGATGAAATACATTGGGTGATGAATAAAACGATTTAATCACACCAAAATGTTGGATGTATTTGGATAAATGGCTGCTGTGACTTTTGCTATTAACGTTAGCTCTCAGCAAAGGTCAGCAATTAATAAATGACATACTTATTCACGAAGCAGAATAATAACAATACGAATAACCGTTCCAAAGATGGCAATTTTCTTTCGCCGCACCTCGTTGACAATAAAAGAAATATTATAATAATTGGCAGGTAACGAGGTCTTTGCGTGCAATCGATTGCACACTTCTTCCTTGCTGTGAAAAAAGCAAGGTGAATGCGGGCAGATAGTGTGTGTGGTGCGCATGCGCCAAGGTAGATCACATATTTGTTTCAGGCAATGAAGTGTGCCGGTCTGCGCATGCCTGCACGTGGTGGGGAAGGGCGTCAGTCATTATGTGAATACAAGTTTTTCAGTTTATGAGAAACACATTTCTCTCACGATATATATATATATATATATATATATATATATATATATATATATATATTCAAATATGTTTGAATAAATAATAAAGACCTATTTTGTCTATATAACTTTATTAAGATCCTTTCAATTTTCAAGAGAAGTATCTTGGTTTTTTGTTGGAATTGGTAAATTCATTTACCAAATTCGTCCCGAGCGCTTTCAGATCTTTCATGAGCCATCATCAGTAAAGAGTGATAGGACAGACCTTGTATGTATGTTCAATATCCCTTGGGAGACTGTGTCCCCAACAAAAATAATATGGAGGTTGGTCTTACCACTACAACTCTTTCTAGACGTTTTACTATGCACCTTAATTGTTCTAGTTCCATAACCTTACATCTTAAAACCCACTCTTCGAAAATCCAGATTTCGAAAAATTCTGGGCGGAAACACCACTATAATAGTTCACGAAATTAATAAGCAACGACTACAAATCATAGAAGCCCTACATATAAAAACAACAAAAAATCTAGAATCAATAGAATTAACTTTGAAAATAGCGACAATGTTTTGAAATGCCTTTAGTCTCTTTTTTTAATATTCTATTTTTCTTGATAATATTCTATTTCCGTTGACAGCGTTTTGTTTTAGATTCATTCTATGTCATCGGCATCTCAGTTATATCCAACTTTGCGTTTACGTAATTTTGTAATTATATAAAAATACCTAAAAAATTATTAAAAAGCACTTTTTATGCATTCAAACAACTCCTGATGATGGCCGATAAAAGGTCCAAAAGCTCTCGGGACAATTTTGGGAAATTTATTTACCAACTCCAACTTAAAATCAAGACAGTTATCAGGATTTTTGAAAGGATTATATAAACAAAATGTGTGTTTATTATTTAATCAAACGTGCTTAAATAAAAGACTGCTGTTCAACTACACACACACTCACACACACACACACACACACACACACACATATATATATATATAGTTATATATATTCATGTATATATATATATGTATATATATATACATATATATATATATATATATGTATATATCACGTAGGACCTTCCGACACATGTATATAATTTAGGATAGCGTAGCGTGATAATCACATAAACGAGAAACTGAAAGTCATCAATCACCGTTGATTGTGTTTATAGAATCCTAAATTATATATATATATATATGCTCTATCTCTTATATTGAGTACACTTTATTGATAAATCAAACTGCATAATTAATGTATGCATACATAAGTGTATATGCGGGTGTGAATATTTATGTAAAGTCTGCGTATCAGAGGCAATATTAAAAAGATGAAAATAATGACTGACAATGCTTCATTTCTTAAAAAAAAATGCCGTGAACACGACTCGAGTGTAAAAAAGAAAAACAACGAATATGACGTCGAAGGATCAGAGACTAAAATATAGGATGAATTTATTGATGTGATTTAGACTTTGATGATACCAACTGCTCTTGTAGCTTAGAGATTAAAGCAGCTGCCTTGAATAACTAGATTTCCCCAAAGCAAAAGGAGAGATGAATACAATTTTTATCATTGATGCTTCCGATCAGCTCTATACCTCATTGTTAGACACAGATAAGGATGCTTTGCGATAAAGAGCATCTGAAAATTAAATAGATGAACGTACTCATAGCGTAATGGCTAAAGTGCTGTAGAAGACGCGAATTTGAACTCCAGTCGTCCCATGGCGTTTACTTTCGGATTGATTAAGGTATGAATCTCCCATCAATGGGTTAAATAGCATCACTGCTCTTTTTAAAGGATGGTTTTGGTGTTAAATAACCACCGAAGGATAAACAAAGAAACTGAAATTGAACCGATCGTCATCAAAATCAATAACAATAATGTTTCATTTAAAAATAAATGAAAAATAATATAAACATATCAACAGAATTTTGCATTCTTTCTCGTATTTTAACAGAATTGTATTTATTTCTAATGGACCTTTTATTACATGTTCTGTCACTCATTGTCTTATTGGCCTCTAACCTGGTTTGGTCGTGGGTTGGGCGTAACTCATGTAGAGTGTCTTTGACAGAAATAGCTTTGCTGAGCCCATTCCTTTCCAGCTTTAAAACTGGTTTGAATTCAGAGTTTTCCTTTTCTCTTACCGATTGTCATACCAAAACTAACGTGCTCAATCTACCCTATTTATGGAGGGAGTATAATCGAATTCATACCTTTCCCTCCCAAGGATTTTATCACAGCGGGAAATGCAAACAGGATTTGAAATCGGCTGACTGAGTTCTCTTTCTATATCGATAATCGTTATGCCTTGAGCGCCTCATTTGATAATTTATACAATCGAAATTATTTTTGTCCGCAATATTAAAGTTACCTGCTTGGAGATATGAAGTTATTTTCGTCCTTTGTGCTTAATTTTTTCTGGTTGAACACAATGTTGAAATGAATTATTTATTAAAACATTCTTTGTAACGATCCAGTTAAACATGTGTCAATGGTTATTGGCTGCTTATGGACATTACTTTCCCTCACCCTCTCTTTTTTTTCTCTTTCTCTGGATATATCCCTTAATTAATCCAAAATAGTACGAGTGTTAGTGCAAATATTAAATAATATGTACGACCTTGGGAAGAGTTATTAACTTTTATGACAGGAGAAGCCATTAAAATTAAAGACGCTATAACACAGTTGTCGGTTTATGGGTGAAGTAGGAAGAAATAACTGAGAAAATTGAGAGAACAAAAAATATGAAAACATAAACAAGACTAAACAAAAAAAAAAGCTGCTCGAGAAAAAAAAAATGAAACAGAAAACAGGAAAATGGTACAAGAACCAAAGAAATTGGATTAGAGAAATTTAATCTTCACTTCAATTCGCTCAGAAAACAATACAAAATAGAAAGAGAGAGAGAGAGAGAGAGAGAGAGAGAGAGAGAGAGAGATTTAAGGTTACATTTAACCTTGTGTGAATTGTAGAGTTTTCGTAGCTCAGTTGCTTAGAGCAGCTGATATGAATGACCAGACTTCCCTGAAATAAAAGGACATAAATTTGTGTACAATCAATTCACCCTTTATAATTTCTGATCTATGCTATCTGCTTACTGTCATCCTAACTAAGTTGCTGTGAAAAACACCAGAACATTGATAATAATAATAATAATAATAATAATAATCGCTAAGAAAAGTTTTATAGTTGGGTTATATGGCATATCAACCCTTTTAGGTCATTTAATGTCAAATCCTATTTATACATTCGTTTGCACACAGTTAAATGATTAAAAAGTTCTATTTGACTCATAAATGTGACCCTACCAGGTACAACCACTCCAGATGAGAGTGGACCTGGGAATAATAGCAATGAAGGGGTACTCCCCATTTCTCCAAAGGTCCAGGACTGGAGCCTCACCATCAGATGGTTTAGTGTCATAACCAGGACATTTGTTGGGAGTGCTCTAACACTTCTGCAGAGATGCAGTCGGCATGTTCAACAGTCCCTCCCGATCGGGCTATCTGAAGAGAGGAACTGAATCTTTTTTTAATAGCAGCACAAAATAATGCCATAAGGACAAATTATATCAAGACAGAATTTGAGAATACTCAACTGAATAGCAAGTGTACTTTACGTGGAAACAGAAATGAAATGGTTAATCAAATAATAAGTCCATACAGCAAACTAGCCCAAAAGGAGTACAAGACTCGGCCTGACCGGGTGGGAAAGATGATCCACTGGGAATTGTGCACCAAGAAAACTCAAAGATCTGAAAAGGGGACTGGAGGCAATGGAGATCATTGGAAGAATTGAGACTATCTAGACGACAATACCGATAAGAACAGCTTGAATACTCAGAAGAATCCTGGAAACATGAGGTGACCTGCACAGTCATTCATACTTCAGTTTAAACTGGTGTGAAACACTCCCATAGAGGGAAAATAAAATTAGTAATAATAACTTGACAACACGTGGACTTAGTCATTCCAGCTGATCCTAAAGTAGAATTAAAGAAAATAAAAAAACTGAATAAACAAAAGTGATATCAAAAGATCTGGATAAGAAATCTGAAAAAGAAATCGGGACAAGTGGACATCCGTGGAAGAATTGAGACTGTTCAGTTCCCAGGACTCTGCTAAGATCGGTTTGAATAATTAGAAGATTTCTAGTGAGCTGAAAAGACTTTCTGTTACAGTGAAAAGCACCAGTTATTGCTGGCGTGAACTCCACCCCCCCCAAAAAAAAACATAAGCATATAAGTAGAGCAATATGTACAAGTAAATACTAATAAAATGGGAAAGTTAGATCCAAATGAGCTTGCTCGCTAAATAGATAGATAGATAGATAGAAAAAGACTAAGATAGATAGATAGATAGATACTGTGATAGATAGATAGATAGATAGATATGAAGAACTTAGGCGTATGAGTCGATAGACATGAACAAGTGAGTTTAGATAAATGGGAAACGATAGATAGATAGACTGAGAAATAAATCCCTTTTTCATATTCAATGTGTAATGAAATTCTTATTGCATTACGTAATCAGCATCATATCACAACAATGAGTTCCTTTTTCTTGATTTTCCCCAGGGTCACACGGCTTACGTGTGATAAAGCATTTGAACCGAAAGACCTTCTTCTGATCAATATTTCACAGTCAGACATTTTTGAGGACGATTTCTCACACTGGAGGGACAACAATACCGCGGCCACTGGACTTTTATTTGCAAATAAACAACTTGGGCTGGACACACTGAATGACCCCGTCATCTTCATAGAAGGTTCATGTTAAATTTTTCTCTTTGTTTGGTGATCAATTGAGAAATGATCCGGTCATGGTGTTGTGATTAGCGAGCACGTCTCACTTGTCATTGTTTATGAGTTCTGTTCCCACTAGGCACTCCAGAAGTAGAAGCTGCTGCCAAATATGCCTTAATGCCATGACTTAAACACACAAACACACACACTCTTTCTCTCTTTCTCTCTCTCTCTCTCTCTATATATATATATATATATATGCCCATTCCCTCAACCACGGACAGGATGTGACACAGTCAATTTTTAATAGGAATAAAAGAGGTTTGAGTTTAATGTTTTCATTCTTCTAGATAGGATGCCTAATCAAAGCTAAAAAAACCATAATATATATCAATAGCTGACAGATTTATACCTTTCGCCTGGGTTTTAGCAAGAAATGAAACTCAAACATTTCAATCAAGAAATAGAACTAGGGTCACTGATTCTCTTTCCCACTACGATATTCGTTACGCTAACCACTCCTCTCTCTATATATGTATATATATGTATATGTATGTGTGTGTGTGTGTGTGTGTGTGTGGAGGTGCCCGTGGTGTAATGGTTATCGTCGTAGGAAATGGACACGGCGACACGAGTTCAAACCTTGGATGAGACTGATTGCATTTCACATTGCACTAATACCCTTGGGAAAGGTATGAATCTAATTATTCTCCCTCCAGCTATGTGTAAATAGTAGGTCAGAATAGGTTCTTCAGCCTTGGCAAGGCAACTAGTCTAGGAGAAGGAAAACTCTGAATTCAAACCTGTTAAACTCCACTTAAAATTGCCCTTGTGTCATATCCTGCCCGAGCGGATGGGTTGGCAAATATGTATATATATATATATATATATATATGTATGTGTGTGTGTGTGTGTGTGTGTGTGTGTGTGTGTGTGTGTGTGTGTGTGTGTGTATGTGTGTGTGTCAACGCCTTTTCTACGAACAGGATGTGACAAAAGGTATTTTTTTAAAATTCAGTTTTCTTTCTCCTAGACAGGTTGCCATAAGATGGTAAAAGAGTTCGGTCTGTCTTTCTATTTACTCATAGCTGAAAAAGAAATTGTTGGATTCATACAAAGGGTATTAACGCTATGTAAAACGCAAACATCGTCCAGAATTTGAACTTGGGTCTACGTGTCCATTTCCTACGATACCAACCATTACACCTCGTGCACTAATATATATATATATATATATATTCCATTATGTGCTTCTGTGAATAATGTTTAATGAATTTTAAAGACAAAGCGATTTGCTCACTGAATTAAACTACAACCTTTTCTTCAATTAAAAAAAATTGAACGTTATTTTTAAAGAAGCTCAACTTAGAATCAAAAACTCCTCACACTCATAAATTCGTATCTTGTAAAACATTTTATGGTTCTAAAATGAATGATGATTCACCGATATTCTAAGACTAAAATTCCCATCTTTAGTTCTTTAGTAGAAGAAACACTTTATAAAATGTAGATTATTTGAAGAAACTGACAGGTGAAACAAATTAACAAATTGGAAATATCCACTAAGCAATGAAAATTGAGAACAATCTCTCTGCATGAATTCACTTTTAGATTCCGAAAAGGCAATGACAAATACCTGAAAAATTCGGTTGATACAACAACCAAAACGTTAACGACTAAATTGAGGAAACTATAACGACTAACATGAGGACACTAATCAGAATACATTTGTGTATCATAATTTCTCATCTCAGAAATTTCGACAAAAATATTCCTCTAGACTTCTAAGGGGTGTCCTCGTGGTGTAATGGTTGAAGCGATGGACTGCGGAATCGCAGTAAGCGAGTTCGTACTCCAGTTACGCTATTATGTCCACTTTCGGGCAAATACCCTTAGAAAATGTATGAACCCCCTTATCCTCCTAGTTATGGGTTAAATTGTACAACTACTGTTCTTCTAGGAGAATGGCTTAGGCATTAAATAACCTACAAAGGTTGATATGCCATTAAACAAAGAAACCAAACCAATCTAGACTTCTAAACATTATCACTTTATTATATAATTTGTTCAGCTGTGCAAACATCTAGAAATTATCCATTTATTCTCTAAGTTGTTCAGTTATGTATATATCTTCATTTAAATTTTAAATCTAAAGATTAAAAAATACAATATTTCAGTCACGGTACTTTTTGATCACACGTATTTAGACAGCAGTCCTGATTGAATAATTTTTGATTAAAGACGATTGAAAAAAAAATATTGATGTTTTGTGATTTTAAATCAAAAAACAAATAAACCTTATTTTCTCCCTGGTCTTGATGTCGAGAAGTATGGCCGGGAAAATGGGCGCTCCCAGATCTTTAAACATTATTTACACTCATTGGATCAAAAAAGGGCCTTCTCTCTTGAATGTAAACAAGAAAACTTTAAAAAAAAAAAAAAAAAAAGAAATTAAAACTAACATTCCTTGTTTAACGTCGAAAGAGTCGGCTGAATATTCACCCAGTATGAATTAATTTATATGAATCATTGATATGACCTTATATGGAAGTGTAAATGACACACGTATATTTGTTCGTGTAAGATTTCTAGTGTATACGAGCAAGAATAAAAAAAAGTTTCGGGGCTAGATATTTGAATTTGAGCGACCAATATAATAAACGCTTTATTATCTCAAAATATCTATTCGACCAAGAAATAAAATCGTAACAGTTTCTACCACTCCGGACTAGAGTGGACCTGGGAGTAATGGCAGCAAAGAAGTGAGTCCATATTCTCCAGAATTCAGAACTAGAACTTCACAACCGGATGTAGTTTAGAGTCATATTCAGGACAGGTCTTATCCGGGTATACTGTCAGCCCGCTGACGGGACAATATCATAAAGTAGTGATGTCTAGACTTCTAGAATAATCAGGGTCAATTTAAAGAAAAATTATAAAACCGGTCTTGATAGTTATCAACGAATACTTCCTGGGTTTGGCTGGCGTTTGCACTGGATGGGAAAAAACAGCTGAGCAGCAGCAGGTGTTCTAGAAGGGGAATGTCGGGAAGATCAAGCATTTTGTGACGGCCACACACGAATCTCGATTTATGCGTGACCCCCCCACACACACACACAGCACACATTAAAATGGCCGTGTGTCAAACCTGACAAGGTGGGAGGTTGGATAAATTCAGACTTATTAACGAAATTTTGGAGAAAAACACTGCACTCTCCATACTCATTCGACCTCGCTCTGTGCTATCTTTTCTTCTCAAAGGTGAAAGATCTGAGAATGGGAACTTTTCTTGTTTGGTTTTTATGTTTAATGACATACAAACATTTGTGGGTTATTTAATGCGAAAACCATCCCTGTAAAATAACAGTTGTGGCAATATTTAACCCATAGCTGGTGGAAATATCAGGTTCATACATCTCCCTAGGTTATTAACTCGAAAGTGAACGTAACAGTATTATACCACAGGACCCGACACTCTTGATATTTTCTGAATAATAAGAAAGTAAAGTTAGTGACTGTAGTCGAGGGCGACTAGAAGGCCCCCTTTTTCAATAGCTACTACACCGAGGAGTAGGGGAGGGCGCTACTCCTTTCCCAAGATTGTTCCACTTTATCCTTGATACGTATCTCATATTGCTGAGTGTTAAGCAAGGAGGTATCAAGTACCATTTTAAACGTCTTTGGTATTACGCGACCTCGGATTGAACCCCGGTCTCCCGGGTCATTGGCGAACACTCTACACTCTTTCTCTCTTCTTAAATACATTTTCAGTTTCGATAATTTTTGAACACACCCACACACACACGCGCACAATATATATACATATATATATATATATATAGTCATCCACAGACAGATCTGTTTCGTTCTATCAGAACTCATCCGTGTGGCTAGACAGTATCTTCCCGTAGCTGGGATCGAAACCCGGTTGACTCAAACGTCAACACAAGCTTCTAATCATTCAGCCACGAGGAGATATTAGCTGCGAAGTAAATTTTAAACGGTTATGAATCACAATTAATATTGTTTACATACATCCGTTCAACGGTAGCCGAGGCCTCAATTTAAACGAAGAGGCTTGCAATAATCGCTAATGGCAACACGATTACTTCTTCGCCAGAGAACTCAACCCCACGGGGACAGGGGAGTATCTCTCTCTCTCTCTCTCTCTATATATATATATATATATATATATACTTTGTAGGATATGAGTTTGCATAGTTATTTAATAAGCTTTAGTTTGGCTATAGCAGTGTGACCTATTCTTTGCAACAGAGAAATACTTGTTTATCCACCGTTTCCTTGACGTCATAGAGACCCAAATATTCCATGCATTGTTCGCAATGAAAACCCCTATAATTCCCAAAAGACTTATAATCCCATGCCAGGCAGCGTCACAGATATACATTTTGGTCAAATGAAAACTAAAGTTAAACAGTAGTGAAATAACATTCGACATTTTCGGCTATCAAACCAAATCAAATCAAAAGTTCTCGCTCTTTTACTCGTGGACAGACATTTTTGTTTTTCTGTTTGGCTTTTGCATTTAAAAGACAACTCCCGAGACATGTACAAGATATATATATATATATATATATATATATATATAAGAGAGAACAGATAAGGAAAAATGATTTACTTTTTTAATAGTTTTCTGGTTAGCGAAAAATGAACTGTTAACTGTATCGAATAAATGTAGAAATCACCAGAAAAAATAATTTCGTACGCTTTAAACGGATTCTCAGTCCATTTGTAAGGGTGGTACAATTTGTTTTGTTTTTTTTTTTGGAATAAAACAAGGTTAATTTTCATTGTCTGAAGGCAGTTTAAGTATGGTGTAAACTGTTTATTTGATATATATATATATTTGGGCACAACGATGGGTGAACTTTCTTTTTACTTATTTGTTTATGTGTATTTTAAGCAAAGCTGGCGTTGGCGGTTCAAGCGTTTGTTGACATCATGAAATAGTCACGATTCAAAATAAAATGAAATTGATCATTAGAGCAATAACTGGATGTTTTACCACAATTGCCTCCTATCACGAAAACTATTCAAGTTAGACGAACTAGACAAGCAGGACACTGCTGGAGAAGTAGGGACGAACTCATAAGTGATGTACTCTTATGGACCCCCACACATGGCCGTGCAAAAGCTGGACGACCAGCACGAACATACATTCAGCAACTATGTGAGGATACGGGATGTTGTCCAGATGACCTGCCTGAGGCGATGAATGATAGGGAAAAGTGGCCAGAGAGGGTCAGGGATATCCGTGCTACCAGCACGACATGATGATGATGATGATGATGATAACAAAAAGTGGAATTCTGATCGTTAAATACATTTAGAACTCTCTCCTTGTTCAAAAAAAGTTCTTATTAAGAGTGTTGTTTTTGTTTTTCGTTTTCTTTTGTAATTTTACTGCTAAGCCTTTAAATATTTTGATTCTTTAACGGTTGATCTTGTATAATATCTGGGTGTTTTCGAAAAGAATTTGGTGCATTAGAGTTTCAAGTGATATGTCATTGTTGAAATTATTTCTTATCGTACTCTAATTTGAATGCTAACAAATGAATCTTATCGTTAAAATGATTTGTTCAAAACAGGTATTCAAAGAACTATTTCTTGTCGAAGTGTGATTTTTCCTATTATTAGAGTAGAAATTTTGGATAATCTTATATTCACACGCAGTTTTTTAAAAAAAAGTGCGGACAGTAAATGTCTCTGCGGTTGGTTATGGTTTGGAGGCTAAAGGATCATTGTCTTTGACTCAGAACACCCCAGCACTACCTTACAATACCAACAAATTTTAATAGTTTTCCGTCACATCGTGTACATAGCTGATCAAGATTGTATTTTTTGTTGGTGTTGTATTCACACTTTTCCAGCAAATGAAACGTTAATCCAATGATATTTATCAGCTAAAAAGATTACATATCTTTAGATTGAACGTGCATCATTATAAAATACTGTAAAATTCCTGTATGAAATCAGTGTACAAGATCTCAACAATAAATCGTTTGTTCAGTGATGTTAATTCACACTATATGACGAGATGGACATTGGAAAATCGAGACAAGGTTCCACATGATTCAAGTTTAAACGACTTATTTTGGAATCAGTAAGCCGTAGTGATAACTCAAGGAATCTAGTGTAAAGTGGTGGAGGTAACTCCTGAATGTATCTCTTTAATTGATTGGCTATATCGATATGAGATGTTCGACGTTATCGACACAGGTGACCGATTTTATAGAAAGAGCTATATATCGTTTTCTAACGGGATAATGTTATTCTATCTCGTGTGAGCATATTTCATTTTTTGTGACATGGCAGCGATTGCATAGTCTTTACCAGCGGTAACTAGTCTTTTCTTGTGTCATTCGAACTTTCTTGCAAGTGTTTGGAAAATAATATGATACACACATGCAGCTGAAAAAACTTAGCTCTGCGGCCAACAAAAAATTCATTCATTAGAAGTTATATTTATATATTCATATATCTGTGCGTGTGTGTGTGTGTGTGTGTGTGTCAGAGAGAGAGAGAGAGAGAGAGAGAGAGAGAGAATAAATCGGGGAAGTAAATCTGAGAATACAGCCGATGTCATTTCATTCATCAATTCCCTTCACTCCTGATTATTCTTTTTCTCTTTCGTATTCTTAAATCTTTCTTTTCTTCATCGTTGTTTTTCTTCTTCAATATCATAATGATTAGTTAACCGTTTTGAAAATTCCTCTTTCTTCTTTGCTATCTTAAACGTATTTGTTTTGTTTTGTTTTGTTTTTTACTGTTTTTTCTTTTTGTCAATCATTCCTTTTTAGCTTGGCTCGATTTAATAAATTCATTTCTCCATCGCTTATTTCTTTTCTTCTCAGGTTAAATCATTCCTTTTCTCTATCATTCTCTTAATCCTTTCTTAATCCTTTCTTTTCTTCATCGTTCACTTCATTATTCTCTTTTTCTTTCACTTCTTTAATCGTTACTCTTCTTTTTCACTAATTCAATACTTCGTTTTTGTTATTCGCTTTTGATATATAGTTTTAACACACACACACACACACACACACACACACTAAACATTAGTAAACAGGAAACAGTTTGAACAATTGAATCTCTTTTTAGTGTTTAGAACATCAAAAATGCTAAGACGTTCGATTGACATGAATATTGATAAATATTTTCTGTTGTGGTATCATCCCAATTTTTGATACACGATAGACTCTTCCAATAAAGATATAACATTTGACAGTTATCCAATCTGGGAGTTTGGTAGCAAAGCTGTTGCGGTTTTGCCTAACTGTACTAATCCAGTACCAATTCAGGAGATGGGGTACACATCGGCCGGTCGTGGTATCAGCGGCACAAATCTGGTCTGGTGTGTCACGTCTTTGGATATGGTAGTCAGCCGAGGCTGCCTGGCGCAGGTGACCGGGAGGCCTAGCATTTGCGTCACGAAGACAAGACTGATATACCTTGAGCCTCAGGGAGCCGTCCCCAGGCTCTAATCCTCCTCGGAAGGGCTAGCTTTATCGCTCGGCGCCTGAGGCACTCCTTTTTTAGAGGGAAAGCCGACGGGGCCCGAAGCATTTTTGGGAATGCTGGACGTGTTTGGGCTACGGCCCTCCGCCTGGACCCACCTTAAAAGAGGCCTTGTGCTGCATTCTTTCAGTTGGTGGGACATACCACAAATTCCAGCAAAGCTACACTAGCGACATTGTATTACTTGTTTTCTGTAATATATAACTTTTATTCTTCCCTTTAAGTTTGTGTTTGTCTTATTTTTATTTGATGCCCTTTTCCGAGGACAATTTCATAACTGAAATAATTTTCCCTAGCTTGTATTATTCAATAACTGGTTGCATATCGGTTTTCCATAAACAAATGGCTTCAATGAATGCTACTTTGTGAGTCACAGCTAGAATAACCTCTTTCTTTTGATGTTTTTCAAACACAACATATTCATCGTTGTAATATCCTAACTAACAAAAGGGAAATAACCTCTGATGCCACAGGGGTTACGGCCCCTACCACATCCGGGGGATTTGGTCAATAAAGGAATGTACCAGGCATAGCAGCAGATGTTCGTTCTCCCTCTGTCTTTAATCACCATCCATCTTATCGATTCATCTTGGTAATAGTCCATACCTAGCAAGTATCCATTACCTCAGATATAAAGACTTTACAATCGTGATCAAACTATTTACTTTTGATAAAAAAAAAACAATTTTCCTAATGTATGAACGTTGATTTACACAAAATAAGTGTTGAATATAAAGTGATGGTTCCTATAATGAAATTCAGATCTCTTTAATGATTAATAATTATCGGTGTGGTTGAGTAAATCTGAGTCTGCTTACGTTCACTTAACATTAATGTCTTCCTGAAAGGCAAAAATCCACTTCTCTACATAATAAAGTTTTATTGAGCTCTCTAGTTATAGAGGTAGACAATCAATCTTGAAGAAGGACAATTCTAAATCCAAACCTTAAAGGAGGAAACTGATATCACACCAGGATCTCACTCAATAACAGTCGTGGAGATTCATTGTCAATTCATAAAGGAAGCTGGGAAGAGACATGAACGTCCAAGTCAAGTTGGTAAATGGGAAGTTAACATAAGTACCATTTTTTACCTGAGCTCATAATATTCCTTTGTGATACACATTCAATAAAATATGTTATTCCTTTCATTTTTTTATTTATTGTTAAATGAATATTTTTATTCAGTTATAAATATCCCCTTTTTGTTTATTCTTTTGGAGTAATTTATTCAATTAAATGTCTGTATCAAAATGATTAACACGATGTATTTAAATTTATATTGAAGACTATTCATTTACACTTTTGATTAGAATAAGTCAGTTTCTTATCTTTTATACAATTGTGAAGTATTATTTTCTTATATTCAGACAAAATATTTCACTTATAAATAAATATAATGATAACAAAAGAAAGGTTTGGTTTGGTTAGGTTTTTTTGCTTTAATGACATATCCATCTTCTTGGGTTATTTAAAGCCAGAGCCAATCCTTGTAGAGGGATGGCAGAGGTAAACCCAACAGGTGGGAAAATGAGAGAGTTAATATCTTCTGTCCGAAGTGAATATGATAATGTGACCGGAGTTCGAACTCGCTCATAACAATGTCACAGTCCAGCATGTTAGCCACAACGCTATGGGGAGTCCCCGTCTCCAAATAAGAGAAAGGATGAACGTGTTGAGTCAATTCTTTCTTAGAAAAAACATTGAAAATTCCAATTCTGAATTCAAGAACCGATTACTTCACACCCGAAATAGATAGATAGATAGATAGCGAGAGAGAGAGAGAGAGAGAGAGAGAGAGAGAGAGAGAGAGAGAGAGAGAGAGAGAGAGAGTTATAGAAGAATTCTAAATAAAAAGATAAAATTAAATAATTCTCATAATATTTCCATCCTAATTATTAGAAAAATGTACCGGAAGTAATTTTATGGGGTGGAGTGGGGTGATAGGAAATGAGATAATATTTATATTGGCTACAATTTAGAGAAAGTTTCGCGCCATAATCTCATAGCTCTAGGGTATCTAAAAGAAGACATGTAAGTGCAGTATTTAAAGGTCTTATTACAAAAAGAAAAGAAAGAAAACTACAAACAGGGAAGTGGAAATTAGAGAAATAATAGCACAAAAAAATGTTTTAAAATGAGATGAAAAAAAAAAAATTCCAATGAAATCAGTATCAGCTTTGTTATGCCTCAAAAGCAACGAAAGACTAATGAAGAAAATTTGAACTTCCGTACCAGATGGCGTCAGTACAGAAATGTCACTAGCTACTTCCGGTGTCACAATTCCAGCATAAAGCCAATAAACCGATTGCAAGAAAAAATGTTCTTAGTATAAAATAGCCAGTTGAATTTCACTTTACCCAAACTTGTTTAATAACTCTATGTTTTAAATCGATCTATATCTTCTGTGTATTCTGAAAATATGCTATTCATAAGAGTTTTTGATTACAGGCACAGCTATACGGTTTTTCAAGTAATTTTTACAAATTCCCGACATGTAATTCCCAACAACCCCCTACCTACGGGGTGCTCGTGTGTCAAATCGACCTTCAACAAACAACTAGGGATGCAAATTATACTCAAAATACTTTGCAGTCAGTAACACCTGAAACATCAAAACCCTTTAAATGCTGAATAATACACATTTCTCTTGTTTTTGAGAACAATTGAAACGAAGAACATATTTTCCTGAAAATGTTTTCCAACAAATAAGACCCTGTCCTTTTCAAATATAAGATCCTTAAGTATCTTCTTGGTTGTTTGTCGCTTGAGTCCCTCCTTATCCATGTAAACAAACATAATCCCAGTTTGACCTATCACTCATTCAATAAATCATTCTTCCAATGCATTTTCTACAATTCATCGCCATATTATTGTATCCTTTTACTGAGAATTGACGCGTTTAGTCTTCTTTTGGGTAAATCTTAGTTTCAAAAAAAGAAAAAAAAAAAGGAAACGTTTTAGTTCAGTTATTCGATTTAATGGCAAATAAACCATTGATCTTTATTAATGTCAAATAT
The DNA here is from genome assembly GCA_963585895.1 of Sepioteuthis lessoniana. NCBI lineage: Eukaryota > Metazoa > Mollusca > Cephalopoda > Myopsida > Loliginidae > Sepioteuthis > Sepioteuthis lessoniana. The sequence continues at coordinate 2,559,784 of OY757923.1, read as the reverse complement.
TGTTTATACATGAATAGGATTTGGCAATAAATAAACGTTAATGCATGTGCGGGTATGCTGTGATGGAATGGTTATCGTCGTACGAAATAGATACGGTGACAGGAGTTCAAATCCTAAACAAGGCTGTTTGTATTTCACATAACGTTAATAATCTCGGGAAAGGTATGAATTCAATTATTCTCCCCCTACCTATGGGTGAATAGTAGGGCAGATAGGGTTCTTTAGCTTTGTTAGACAACTAGACTAGGCGAATGGGAACTTTGAATCCAAATCTGTTAAACTTCGCCAAAAAGTTGACCTTGTGTCACATCCTGCCTGTTCGGAGGGGTTGGGTAAATAAATACATATATGTGTTATATACGACTTAAGGAAAATAGTTTGTAGGTAAACTTATTTTCAAACAAGTTAGAGCTCATTTGTTTGCACTCAGTTAAATGGTTTCAACTTTTGCTATTTATTGTTTGCACACAGTTAAATGGTAGCAAGTATTAAGATTTAAAATTAGTTATTCCATTTATCAAGTATTCCTATCTAATACGAACAATTTGCAACGCTGTAAGCTTGGAAAGAACTAATAATTATAATCCTTAGTAAATGGTTGAACAGTTCTAGCTGACCCATAGATAAGACCCAAACGTTTCAAAGTGGACCTGAGAATAATGGTAAAAAAGAGGTAGTTTGCTACTCCCAAAATCCAAGAGTGGAGCCTCACCATCAAATATAGTTTAATATCATACACAGAAAAGAAAAGAAAAGAAAAAGAGGACATGACAAATAAGGCTACTTCTTTTGCTCCAGACTTTACAGGGTGCAACGATAAAATGGTGGTCCTAAAGAAAACAACACCACAGCTTTATTTTAAAACCTTTATTGAAAAAATCAATTCAGGTAACTTGACTATGTAGTAGAGCTGACATCTATTCAATGTAGCCGCCTTCAGCTTCAATCACCGACTCGATACGGATCCGGAACTGGGAGCATGCCTTTTCCACAAGCGCCAGCGGGAGCTCGGCGCATACTCGGCGGATGACGGCGATCAGGCTGGCTTTGGTGTTGTGGGAGGTCATGTTGGTGATGTTTTCGACGTATTACCAAACGAAGTAGTCCAGTGGGTTCAGGTCGGGGAAGGAGGGGGCCAGAGAGAGAAGGGTACAAAGTCGTAGCACTCCTTCTGAACCCAAGCCTGGATCTCTTTGGACTTGTAGGCCGGCGCCGAGTCCTGCTGCTACACCCAGGGTCTGCCACCGGCCACCTGATTGCACCAGGGGATCACCACACTCTTCAGCACATCCAGGTACCCTTTGGTGTTGACTTTCAAGCCGACTTCGAAGATGTGAGGTGGCATGATATGGCCCTCGAAACCACACCAAAAACCATTACCGTAGCCGGAAACTTTGTTTTCATCACCCTGGGCACGTTGAACCGTCCAGATTTGCATTTTGAGGGTGCTGGCAATGGTCCTGTTGTGATAACTTGGATCGGTAGAGGGCATGAGTTGTACAGCGGCACATCTCCGATCTCGCTTGTTGAACATTGTGTCACTTTCAGACATGATAGAAGGCTTCTATCGCTCTTGGGATTTGTACACAACTGACCAACTAGGAGATGGTCTGCAACAAAAAAAGAAAACCGGTTTTCATTAAACGGAAATGGAATCATGTCATCTTTTCTTGGGCGACAATTTTATCGTTCCACCCTGTACTTCTAGCGTGTGAATACTTGGTATGACAAGGTAAGAGGTTAAATATGCGACCTGTTCTGTATTATATGAAATTACTGAGTTACACGTCAAATAACCAAGTTTTTGTGATTGATAGCCAAAGAGTTCATTCGTTTATTTGTCATTTGGTGCATTTAGTTTTCACTACATTCATTAAAAAAGGATAACATTTGATTCTATTGTGACAGCTCTTATATCATCTAGGCGTACTTGATTTATATTTATTACCATGTGGAAATGTGTGCATTTCTGTTCATCTTGCTGTGAATCCTGACCATTCTGCTGGGCCTTCGACAGTCAAATTTTGTACGAATATTGATTTGATCATAGCATTTAATGTATTCTATTTAAAGTTGACCTCCGAAGTTTATAAAGGTCATCAGAGGACAAAATATGCACTTTCTGATAATACGATGCGATATAAATTGGATGGTTGTATTTTATAGCATACCAACACTTATAGCTTAGTTAATGGCAAATCTTTATATATATATATATATATATATATATATATATATATATATAGAAAGATTTGCCATTAACTAAACAATTTTCTAACAAATTGTCTCTTGATTACATTTTTGACCAAAGCTCATTTGTTTGCCCACGGTTTAGTGGTTTCTTATCGCTATTTAATATTAGTTATTCTATTTACAAAGTATTTCTATCTAATTTAATATCAATAAGTTTTTTGCATACAGTTAAATAATATCAAGTATAGTTATTGAGAACAAATAATTATTTACAACATAATGCATTCATTCTAAGAATTGCAATGTAATCCTGTTTTTTTCAATTTAACATAGGTCATTTGTTTGCACATGGTTAAATGGTTTCAAGTATAGTAAATGATTGAATATTTCTATTTGATCCATAAATGGGACCCTAACAGGCACTACCACTCCAGTTTAGAGTGGACCTGGGAGTAATGGTAATGAAGCCGTACTCCACATTCCTCTAACTCCTGGACTGGAGCCTCATCATCAGAAACAGTTTGGCCCATACCCAGGACACAAGTTCTATTTGATCCATAGATGGGACCCAAACAAGTTCCAGTACTTCGAGTCAGAGTGAACCTTAGAGTAATCGTAATGAAGGGATAATCCACATTTCCAAAGCTCCAGGTCTGGAGCCTCACGATCAAATGGTTTAGTATCATATCTTGCGAGGGTTCTCTTACCTCTCTACAGAGAATATGCAGTCAGCGTATTCTACAGCCCAGCTGACTGGGCATGCTGTGAGAGAGATATTTGATATGAAATACAAAAATATTATCGACTTCACAAATATGGAGATGAACAATAAATACAGTAAGTGCTCAATATCGATGACAGAGTATATATTTCTAATTAAAGATAATACAGTCACAAATTCAACAACGCCTATGTTATTTGGTTTGATGTTCGCATAAGCGAGAAACTGACAGTCTTCATGCGCCGTTGACTCTACGCTATTCTTGTTTATATGTATATATAACAGTCTCATATTCTCTGTTTAATGGCGTATAAACCTTAGTGGGTTATTTAAAATCAACGTTATCTTTGTGAAAGGAAAATACTGGTACTATTTGACCCACAGTTGGTGGGTATAAGGGAGTCTTTCCCTTTCTCAAGAATTGCCCAACTGGAATTCGAACTCACCAACGCCGAGGTCAGTGTCTAGTACGTTAACCACTACACCACGGAGATCTCAGTATATATATATATATATATATATATATATATATATATATATATATATATATATATATATATATATATATATATATATATATATATATATATATATATATATATATATATATATATATATATATATATATATATATATATATATATATATATATATATATATATATATATATATATATATATATATATATATATATATATATATATATATATATATATATATATATATATATATATATATATATATATATATATATATATATATAGTCATCCACAGACAGACTGTTTCGTTCAATCAGAACTCTTCAGTGTGGCTAGACACGCAGGACGCTCGAAGCCGGGATCGAAACCCGTCCAACTTTACGTTAGACTAAGTTTCAGACCTCTCGGCCAGCAAGCGGACCGTGTGTGTGTGTGTGTGTGTGTGTGTGTGTGTGTGTGTGTGTGTGTGTGTGTGTGTGTGTACGTACTATTCCTACTGCTCTGTCGGCTGGAGTTGTCGAATATGCCGATTGCGTCTCTCCAGAAGAGTAAGACTCCCCACAAACAGTAAATTTCTTTAACTTTTAGCCGTGTGTGGTGACTCGGAAAACATTAGGACAGGATCCTTGTGGTTGATTAATCTGTGACCTCGCAACGGGAGAAAACACGTGACTTTCAAACACTTTACTTTGGTCCTAACAAAGTTAGACGGCTGGTTTTAGAGATTCGATCTGATTAATAGGCGGGACATATCAAGACCTAGCACCTAGATGATTAAATCCCGATCGCATTGTTTCAATTTATTGCTCAAACACCCACATCCCTTTTTGTAGGTGCCAGAAGTTGGTTAGTCACGTAAGGAAAAATAAGACTTTGTGTCCTAGGAATAACAATAAATTGCATCTGGTGGCGAGGCTCCAGTCCTGGTGTTGGTCGAATTTTGAGTACACAATCATTACTCTCAGGTCCTCTCTGACCAAAAGTGTTTGTACCTTTTAGGGTCCCATCTATTAGCCAAATAGAACTGTTCAATAATTCACTAAGAATTATTATTATTTTTTTTTTTTATCATTTGAAATCATACAACTGTGCGCATTTGTTTGCATTAGATAAAGGTATTTGATAAATTGGACCAATGATTTCAAATAACGATACCTGAAGCCATTTAACTGCGTGGAAACAAATGATTAACAAACTATTCCCTTTAAGATCAAATATAAAAACAGTATTTGGCATTAAATAACCACCAATGGTTGATTTGCCATAAAACATCAACTAACTGAAAACATCATTGCAAACAACTATCAAATAAAAACATGTAAGATATATCTACGAAACAAGATAATCTACAAAGCATATGACGGTCAAGCAAATTTTGTCAACTTCCCGTTGCTCGAACAATAAGGTTTAAAAACAAATATTTACTTACAGTCTATTCGTATGCAAATCTTATATCTATTAAGATTTGACCATAAATAAACTACAAGGTTCGAACTGCCATTATAAACAATAACCGACCAACCAATCTACTTTTTCACGAGATATTTGATACCCAGATATCAAAAAATAATTTTCCATTTTCTTTTATCTTCTTCCTCAACCTTTTTCTTTTCTTTCTTTTCCTTTCCTTTTTCTTTTCTTTTCTTTATTTTCCTTTCTTTTTTCTTTTCTTTTCTTTTCTTTCTTTTCCTTACTTTTTTCTTTTCTTTTCTTTCCTTTCCCGACTTCTCCTTCATTTTATTCGTTTTATTCATTTATTTTTTCTCAAAGATGATACACTTTCTCTGGAATAAAATTACAAAGAGAAACAGACGATTGTAGGTGGGTGTTCACTTTTTTCTTTCTCTTGGGTTCTGATGTCCCGTGATAACCAAGCCGACTTCCCTCCCTATGACATCTAAAAAATCGAAACGTCTATCTAGATCCCGAAAGTGCTAAGATTACATTAAAGCAAAAGCCCTCACACAAACACTGATATATTTAAGCCCCTCTCCTAAAAAGTGAAATGTGACACCCGGTTGGGTTTATTCAGGAGAACTTCACGCATAGATGTTGGTAGTTCCAAAAATTGTCTCCTTTTTTGAGAACTCAAGCATAAGTGATTGATCCTTACTCCATTGAGCACTGTGGAAACCTACAGAGTGAAAATGAGTTACAACCTACAAAGACCGATAAACACACACACACACACACACACACACACACACACACACACACACACACACACACACACACACACACACACACATATATATATATATATATATATATATATAAATATATATATATACTGAAATATCGAAGATGTTTGGTGAACCATTAAGGAATTGGGTTTTTCAAGTAATTATGTCGGAGTAAATGTATTGGGGTTTACAAAAGAAAAAGATTCAAAGATTTATCTCGTTGGATGGTTATTTCTTAGCATATCAACCCTTCAAGGTTATTTTAGGTCAAATCCTGTTTATACATATATGTTGAATATATATATGATTTGTAAATGATTAGTTTGTGGGTAACATTTTTAAACGAGCCAGATCTTATTTATTTGTGCACAGTTAAATAATTCCAAGACTTGCTATGTAATATTAATAATTCAATTTAACGTTATTCCTTTGATTATACATAGTTAAATGATTTTGAGTATAGTACGTGATTAAATATTTCTGTTTCACCCATCGATGGGCTCCAAATAGGTACAGCCTCTCTGGGCCAGAGTGGGCCAAGGAGTAATGGCAATAAAATGGTTCTCCACATTTCCCAAGAACTCGAGCTTCATTATCAAATGGATGTGCGTCATACTCGGGACACTCGTAGTGGGGAGGGGTATCTTACCCTTCTGCAAAGATGCAGTCGGCGTATTCTACAACCCTAGTGGACTGAGTTGAAGATATATCTAGAAAAAAAAGATTATTCAGTAAGTTGACATCCATGATTGGCTTGTTGGGAAACACTTGAAGTTTATTCTGGCAACTTACAGTCGACTTGTCGATTAAAACTTGACACTCCATAAACATATTTTCATCGTGAGAATTCTTTAGAAGTTGTACACAGAAATCACGACACGTTGTTTAGTCTTGGTCTCTTAGAATTTGTAATAGGGCACCTCGGGTGGTGTAATGGTTAGCAAGGTGGACTGGCAAACCTACACGAGTGAGTTCGATTCTCATTGGGTGCCCAATTCATGCGGCCTTGTGCTACATCTAAGCAAAAAAGCTTAGTAAATTACCTCTTAGAATTTGTAATCACAACAATCGATAAGGAATTATTTTCAACCGTTTTTGCTAAATTTCTCAAATGATTTGATGCAAAATTTCTATGTAGTTACCAACTTTTCCGCATAAGCAGGATGCAACAATTTTTAAACGGAGCTAAACAGGTTTGAATTCAAAGTTTTCCTTCTCTTCGACTGGTTGCCAACTCAAAACTAAAGAATCTAGTCTGCTCTACTATTTGCCCATAGCTGGAGGGAGAATAAATGGATTCCTACCTTTCCCAAGAGCTATGTGAAATGCAAGCAACCTCGTCCAGGACTTGAACTCATGTCGCGGTGTTTATTTCTGATGACAGTAACCCCAGGCAACTTTAAAATGGGAAAATTGTAACTCCTGATATGCCCTTTTCGTGGATTTCTGTGAGCTGTTTTGGTACATTATATTGTTGATCTCCGAGGACTTTTAGGACCACAGAAACATCCTCTTATTTCAAACTTCTTGTACCAATTTTTGATCGAGTGTCTAATCATCGAGGTTTTTCCGATTTGTTTTAAAAAGCTGGCACTAACAGCATTCAAGAACACAACAAATATATTTTTGACACCTTAACTGATAATGGAACACCTGGTGCTCGTAAAAGCTTTAATAATACTCTGTTTTTCTGTATGGGGAGAATCAATATTTTAAATGATTTTTAAATAACTTTTTGAAAATGTCTGTATTTGTAGACACCCTATATACATATGTAGCAACCCCTCCACAGGAGCAGGATATGACACAAGGTCAGTTTTTTAGGCAGAGTTTAAGAGGTTTGTATTCAAAATATTTCAAAACTTTTGATTCACTATAGTTTGAAATAAATTAGATATTGTTAACTGTGTGTATTTACATGTAATTAAACTTTGCAAAATTGTTTAATCATTTTTTCTATTGAGCTTTTACAATAATGTAAATAAATTACGTAAACTTTTTTTTATTGGACCTGTTTTCCTTAATATGAAAATGGTAATTTCAGTTGTTAAAAATCTTTCGAGTGAGATTTTTAGATATAAACAAATACAGTTTATTAAAAACGTTAAATCTCGTAATTGCCAATATAACAATATCTCAGAAAAAGGAATTAAGTAGAGATGACAACAAACAAGTACATCACTATAATTTCAAAAGCAAAAACCCCAAAACAATGAAAATAAGCTCAACGAATATGTACTCACGGAAGTAGGAAGAAATTTGAGCCGATGCAAGTAAAAAATCAAACAATCACAGTACTATAGTAAACAATACAAACAGAAGAGAACACCGTAAAAATACTAAATTGTTTATTAATATGAAGAATAAAATAGAAGGATTGAAGAAATACCAGAAACTAAAATATATCTTGAATTCTAAAGAGGAATCCTCAATTTCAAATTGGAAGTCACCGGGCCATGTCGGAACCAATTCTTTCTGCTTCAAATGATTCACGAAAGAACAATTGCCGACAAGAAGCAAACGTTGAGAAAAGAAAAAACTAGAAAGATTAAAAAACAAAAAAATAAAAACACCTAAACAATTACTGACTGATAACATGAATGTCAATGACCCAGAAAATTCTAATCACACTGATAAGAGAAGAAATTTATTACCTGCCAAAAAGCCATGGACTCCTTTCCGAAGAAAAAAAAATGATACTGCAAAGGAATAAAAGGTAGAAATGACTTATAGTACTGAGAGATCAACATAGAATAAAAGAAATAAAAGAAAAAAAAATTCAAACATAACATGGCTAGACGACAGAAAGTTGAACCATATATCACTACCATGGATAATAGAATGTTTAAAAATGTTCAAAATCTCATCGTGTGATCTTTAAAAAAACTGGAGAGAGATGAAATGGGAACTCGACAGAAACGACAAAATGGATGATGCTGATGATAATGAATGTCCATGATTATCATTTGTAAATTAGTGTCAACTTCCAAAAGTCGTGTCGTGGGTAAAACATCGTCGAATTTTATGCTACTTTCTGTTTGCTAATGGACGTATCAAGGGAGGCAATTGTTAGCAAGCTCGGCCAGCAATCCATTGCAAGTGAGTATGAATCTCACTGGGTGTCTCATATTTCTAACCTTGTGCCAAACTTAGCTAAGCTTAGTAAATGACAATCTATTCAAATTCAAGAAGAGGAAAAAGATTCTTAGAACGTTTGGACGATAGAGAAGATTGAAATGATATCAATTTCCGAAGATGTTTCCGGGCCCAAAATGCAAACTGTAACACCCTACTCGATCCAACAGAGAGACAGACAAAGTATAAATGCGTGGATTGTAAATATGAAAAAGGGTCATCTTTGTCAGTCTGTCTTCCAGATTGCTTTCCGAGATACCACATGATAAGAAATTAAAAATGAAATTAAAAAAAAAAACTGTCCTGCTTGCTAGAATAATTTAGAATCCCTGTATTTGGTTTATCTTGTTTGAGCGGTTATCGTCGCAGGATATGGACACGGTGACACGAGTTCAAATCCTGGACCTGACTGATTGCATTTCACATAGCACTAATACCCTTGGGAAAGGTATGAATCCAAATATTCTCCCTCCAGCTATGGGTAAATAGTAGGGCAGACTAGGTTCTTCAGCCTTGGTGAGGCAACTAGTCTAGGAGAAGGAAAACTCTGAATTCAAACCTGTTAAACTCCCCTTAAAAAAATTGACCTTGTGTCATATCCTGCCCGAGCGGAGGGGTTGGGTAAATATGATCTTGTTTGAGCGGAATTTGTTAATATAGAGAACAAAAAGGCTCAGAGTCATCAAATAGAAATTTGCACAAAAACCAAAAAAGATTAAATAAATTAAAATAAAATAAAGGTAAAAATACAAATCATAGATAAATAAATAAATAAGTAAACAAATAAATAAATAAAGAAAGAAAGAAAGAAAGAAAGAAAGAAAGGAGGAAAAGATAAGAGAGGAATAAAAGAAAGATTTTCCCTGTAACGTAAAGAAAGAAAGAAAGAAAGAAAGAAAGAAAGAAAGAAAGAAAGAAAGAAAGAAAGAAAGAAAACATAAGAGAGGAATAAAAGAAAGATTTCCCCTGTAACATTAAGAACGAAAGAAAGAAAGAAAGAAAAGATAAGAGAGGAATAAAAGAAAGATTTCCCCTGTAAAATTAAGAAAGATAGAAAGAAACAAACAAACAAACTAATAACAAAATATGTTTAAAAAATACAAAATGTAAAATAAGGTTTCAGCTTCCGCAAATCAATATTTCAATTGCTCGTGCTGTGGTGCTAAACGTTTTCGCGAGGTAAAATGGCGATCCAAATGAGGTTTCCTTTCTTGGCTTAATGGCATATCAACCTTCGTGGGTTATTTAATGACAAAGCCCCCCTTCTAGAAGAACAGTAGCGATACTATTTAACCCATAGCTGGATGGACAAGGGGGGGGCTCACACCTTTCCCAAAGGTATTTTTCCGAAAGTGAACGTAATAACAATGACCAGAGCCCAAACATGCTTACTTTGAGGAAGCAGTCCAGCAATTTAACCATTATGCTACGTCGATTTCCCTAACCTTGGATTCAAATGAGTGGCAATTTTTTAAAAAATTAAAGAAATACTCGTCAAAGAATCTTTCTATGTAAACCTAACGTGCCTGTCTCTTTGTATCTTTGGGGAGCTTATACATGTCATTCTATCACTTCTTTCCGCCTTAATATTTACCTTATCCCTCTAGCACAGTCAGAATGTGAAACAAAATTAATTTTTTAGAGGAGATCTCTCCTACACACACAAGAACGAAGCTAAAGATTGCTTGACTCCCACGTCATTCCTTCCATTGGGAAAAGCCTCAGTTATCAAGCAATGAACTTGAACCTTGCTCTTTTTGGCGAGGGGGTAAATGTTACCAGGGGTTACGGTTCCCTGTAGCCAGTCTTTCTCAATATATTAGCAGTAATTAAAGCTTTGCCCTTTTTTCGCCTTGAAACAAGTATCTGAGTAACCTGCTCTATAATTTGATAAAGATAGTAACTTTTTTCCTTGATATTTAGCTAATTTGCATATTTTTTTTTAAAAATTGCTTACCCCAACCAAAAAGAAAAAAAAAAAGAAAAAGAAAATGTTTTAGAAAAAAGGATAAGAAATGAATAAGTATATCTTTTTTCTGTTCAATTTTATTTATTTTTGTCTTCTTTTCTTAACAAGTGAGCGTTTTGTTGATAGCTTTTTATAATTATTCTCGACTACGATAGTGTTGTAATTAATGTTTATCGCCTCGTAAACTGGAAACGTTAGCCTTATTGTACATCGACCCAATTACAAAAAAAAAAAAAAAAAAAAAAATTCTGTAATTCTTTGACAAAAAAGTCAGATATTACTTAGCTACTTGCTTTACAAAACTAAATTTTCAATTTTTCCAACCAAGTTTTTATTTAAGTATTTTGTTTTTCATTGTTGAGTTACATCTAATTTATTCTTGTGAAGCATATCAGTTATCAATTTACCAGATTTTAAAATAAAAAGCTGCAATGGTTTATCTCAAATTATAATTTATTGCTTAAATTTGTTAAATTTTTAAACGTATTCCGTGGAATTTCCCCTGTTACAACGAATTTCCACAGGTATATATTGTACTTATTGTATATTATTTGTATGTACTAATTAAATCGTGGAATTTCTTAGGTTCCAAGTTAAGAAATATTTATTTAAAAAGAAAAAGGAAACTAAAAGCTTTATTATAAATGTACAGTTTATAGTAAACGAGAAAAATTTGACTGCAATTTGGTTTGATCAGAAGCGTGGCTATTGTATTTGTACCATCCTGCGTTTCATCATAAAACATTTTGTTCAAAAAGTATCGAAAATTGACAGAGACTCGTCTAGACTTCTGTCAAGACATCTGGACATAATCTCTTTGTAATATAAGCTGCTCACCTGCACAGACGTCTTCATTTACAATTTGTAGATAAAAAAGATTTTAGGCTTTTATCTCGATAGTTTTTATCATACATTGTATTTAAAAATTAACCTTTTTTTTTAATGTTAAATTCGACTGATTACTTATTCCGAAACTCCGCCTGAAATAAAAGGAAATTAATTTTTAAATAGAAATGTGACGTTATTGCTATCGAGGTAGGTGCTGAGAACGCAGAACTAACAGTTGTCTCTTTTCGAATTCAGCTGGTAAAAATCATGACTAACACTTGGACTAGGAATTGTTCTACTCTGCCGGTTGGAAGCCCATAGCCCTGTTTCCCATCAGGCATGATTTGACACAAGGTCTTTTTTATAGTAAGAGTTAGGGAGTTTGGGGTGCGCATGAGTCTCCACTCATGCGCTGCTGTTCAATACTCTTCATAGGCTCACTAGGCAATGTGAACTATACTATTCACTGTTGAGTGTCCCGGCATGAAGCCTGATGACTTCGCTGGTCATAGATTCACAATACCCAAAGGTCTAGAGTTATGTGAATCTATGCTCCAAAAGATTTGTAAAATGTTCGAAATAAAGCTTGTCTCTGAGATGTAGTTCTGTGCAAGAATGTAGACCTCTGGACAAAAGCCCGCTGCATACTCTGCCGGTCGGAAGCCACATTCTGCGACAGAATCGGCTTTTATATGTATTGTCGGTCTGTAGAATTCTCTAGAATCTTCTAGACAATTCCATAACATTCGCGAAACTGGAAGTGCATGGTCATTTCCTGTTTCTTTGTTCCCTTTTGCGTAGGTAACCTAATGCTTATTTAGGGTCACGATTTCATTTCGTTTAACTGTTAAAACCGGCGCCAACATGACTTGACCATAATAACATGAATAAAATATATGATTCTTTTAAATGACAGGTACAGGGAGAAAAAAAATTCTGCCTTATTTTAAATATTAGCGTAATTGTTGTCGTAAATGACAGGATTATTTGCTGTATATATTGACATTTTTGTTCGTCTTTGGGTTTCAGATAGTGGCATCTGGCGAATCAGCAAATTTGGACAATTTCATTTATTTCTGAAGATTTACAAGAATGATTATCTGAACTGTTTATGTGTGTCAGATTCTATCAGTACATATAATAAATGAAGTGCGTGTGTGATATCTGCTTCATTGAAGGCCTCACTCAAGTAACAGAAGAAAAGAAATCAATGTTTGAACCCGAAAAACCGAGACTCGTTCCTAACTGTACATAAAACTGTAAGTAGGCACAAATAATCTCAGAAGGATTATGACGAATAAACACATGCTCACAATGAAATATGATCCAGTATACAAATAATTGAATATACACATGGATATATTAACATCTGAATATAGCTGTGTGACGGTAGAGGTGGAGGAACCATTAGGCTTTTATAGACTGGATTAACGCCATGCAACAGGATACCGAGATAGTTTAGGAAGCCCCTATAGACTTAACAAATCCAGACGTTTGTTGCAGCTTATCGGCTTAAGGGGATGGCTCTTTAGCCAACGTTACTGTAGACGGTAATGATTCGAGCGGACAGATTCACATTCCATGACCCACAACCAGAGAAAACATTCGTGACCTCATATAATTTCTAATAATATTTATATCAGGAAACATCCATCATTGCCTCCTGATTCTCTCATTTAACTTTTCTTAGTTAATTTTTGCGAAAATAGATATTTTTTAAAGAATAATTAGATGGGATTAATACTACAATTGACCCAATTGATTGATTTGGTTGATTAATTGATTTTAACGGCATGTCATTCCATCTAGAATTATCTTACGCCAAAATGTTTGGAAATGGCATTCATATTTACATTTTTGTGTAGTTTAAGAGGTTTATTTTTCACACACTTTTACCAAATACGAATAGATCTATTTGATCGACGAGACCCTAACAGGTATTACCACTGCAAGTCACAAAATTGACCAAACTCATAATTGTGATTTAATTTTCTTTGCTCTGTTTCCATTCATCTTGTAATCGTTGTTCGTTACTCTGTTGTTAACTTTACCAAAGACAAGACGATTAGTAAACACATTCGGTTCCCTGTTATAACAATGGTCTATAATGTTATTGATGTATCTATTTGAAAAGAAATGAAGAATACTGATTAGCATTTCATAGTTATCTCCATTATATCAAGAATTAGGATGATTAAGGAATATCCATCAGACACCCTATTTGATTATCATTCATTTGTAAATTGATCTGGAGGTTGGTTTATTACCTAAAACATTATAAGTGTATTTCTCTCAATAGATTCCCGGTATCATATACCGCTTCTGCTAGGTTACGGTTTTATATATATATATATATATATATGTGTGTGTGTGTGTGTGTGTGTGTGTATATATTGCAACAGTTTATGGTTATCACTATCTCACTTGGTGGGTTAGTGACAGACCAAATGCGGTATAAATTTGGAATGCTCAACATCTGTGATAGAGATATTCTATAGAATATATATATATGTATATTAGTTTTTATATATATTTAATGGCATAGAAGCTTATCTACGGCCGTGTAAAGACGCCATGAAATCAGTGGTCACAGATAAGCTTCCATAGGATTAAATATATATAAAAACTAATATATATATATATATATATATATATATGTATAATCATATTTTAATCCTTTACTATACTTGAAACCATTTTACAGTGTGCAAACTACCGGCTCATTGGCCTTGTGGGTAGAGTGTTCGCCAATGGTCTGGGAGACCTGAGTTTAATCCCAGGTCGCGTCATACCAAAAACTTTTAAAATGGTACTTGATACCTCCTTGCTTAACACTCAGCAATATAAGGTACGTATCAAGGGTAAAGTGGAGCAATCCTGGAAAAAGAGTAGCACCCTTCCCTACACCTCAGTGTAGTAGCTATTGAAAAGGGAGCCTTCTGGTCGCCCTCGACTAAAGGGAGACAACTTTACTTACTTATATATATATATATATATACGCCGCATTATTTCTCTTTAAAAAATTGGAAAAAAAAATTAAATTACCGCTAAAATCATTAGTTTACAATACTTTTTTGATTTTTTTTATCAATGAAAAAATCATTGAAATGACTGAACTAAAAGTGAAAATACCTGACAATATTCGTTTTGATCGTATAATGTTTTACTGACAACATAAACGCCCAAACTGCTTTTGACAGGCTAACGACCATATGAAAATCTGATATCTCAGGAGAATTCTCTCAAACTGTAGCTATGTCAGTACTACTGTATGGTAGCACCACTGGGACTTTGACGAAACGCTTGGAGGAAAAGCTAGATGGGAACTATACAAGGATGCTGTGAGCTGTCTTGAAGAAATCTTGGAAGCAGCACCCTACAAAACATCAGGTAAACGGCCAGTTACTTCTCATCTCCCAATCCATCCAAAGAAGACAGGCAGTACCTGCTGGATATTGCTGGAGAAATAAAGATAAAATCATAAGCAACGTTTTCCTATCGACACTTTCTACACATGGAAGTGTCAGTGTTGGTTGTACGGCAAAATCTTACATTCAACAACTCTGTGTGGACACTGGATGCCGTCAAGAAAATTTGCAAAGAGCAATGGGTAATAGGTACTGATGGTGAGAGAGAGAGAGAGAGAGAGAGAGAGAGGGTCAGGGGAATTTGTGCCGTTGACATGTGTTGGTTGGGTTTGTTTTACGGCATATCAACACTTGTTGGTTATTTAATGCCAAATCTTGGTTATACATATATATTAAAAATATATGATTGGGTTTAGTTGGGGTTTATGGCATATCAAACATTGTAGGTTATCTAATGCCAAATCCTGTTTATACATATATATTAAATATATATGATTTCTAAACGAATAGTTTGGATGGAAATTTTTTAAATGAGCCAAGACACATTGTTAAATGATTTCAAATATGATGTTATAATACTAATAGTGAGTAAATTGGCAACCAGAAGGCTCCCTTTTCAATAGCTACTACACTGAGGTGTAGAGGAGGGTGCCACGCCTTTCCTTGGATTGCTCCACTTTAACTTTGATACGTACCTTATATTGCTGAGTGTTAAGCAAGGAGGTATCAAGTACCATTTTTAAAGTCTTTGGTATGACGTGACCTGGGATTGAACCCAGGTCTCCTGGACCATTTGCCAACACTCTACACACAAGACCAATGAGCCAGTAGTTTGCACACTGTAAAATGCTTTCAAGGATAGTAAATGATTAAACAGTTCTATTTGACCCATCGATGGAACCGAACAGACACTACCACTTGGTATCAGGAAGGAGCAGGAATTGAAAGCAATGAAGGGGTACTCAACATTCCCCAGAGCTCCAGGACCGGAGCCTCACCATCAGATACAGTTTAGTGTCATATCCAGGATACACATTGGGTGGGGTCTTACCTCAATGCAGAGATTTAATCGCCATATTGTACAATCCAAGCCGACTGGGCTGTCGGTACGTTTTGATGATGATGTAGAAATAAATTCGTAGTATCTAGAAGAAAATTAAGTTTTTATTTTTAAATATCGTCGTATACTTAAAATCGATCCTGTATATATCTCTTGTAGATGATAAATGCACAGACAAAATTATCCTCAAGAGACAAATTTGGAAACTGGACGAATAAAATAAACACTTGTGATAAATTAACGCATTCTCGTTGAGTATAGCAGTACTCTCTCTTTTGTGAAGAATTATGCAATCAACACACTTTAAAGATGTCTATCTCAATTTTTTATTTAGCAGGAAATAAACTAATAACAGATGAAATGCGTTAAACGTTTTTATTTCAGAACTGAACATTCTGGCTTTACAAAATATACCTTAAATAAACTTATCTAAATTAATATTATAATTTTCTCTGAACCATCCTGTAGAAAATATAGTAGAATTTTAAAAAAGAAGTTTTAATTGCAATGATTTTAATATAGTATCCCTTCTGGGCACCTCAGGTGGTGTAATGGTTAGCAAATTTGACAAGCAAACCTTCACGAGTGAGTTTGAGTCTCACTGGCTGTCCCGTTAATATGGCCTTGTGTCATATCTAAGCAAAAAGCTTAGTAAATTACATGGTTTCCCATCTGTTTAGTGAATTCAAGAAAGTTGAATTCTGAAAATCTGAACCGTCAGAACATTACCTCAACAACTGTGTTCACTACTTAAACCAAATTTCACTTTTAATGTAATATAATGGCCGAGGGATTTCGTTTTATGCCTTTGGGTTTTGTTAGGCTGAGAACCTTTCGGCTCAGTGCATGGGTTACTTAGGTGCAACATTAACACTGTTGTTCACGTGCACGCGCGGAGCGGACGTGTCTCTCAGAGATGTTACAATAGCCCGAGATGGGAAACGGGGTTACATAGTGCGAATGACGTCACGCACCGGAAGCGCGCGGAGGATTTTGGGAGATTTTGAAAAAGTCAGTTAGTTGAGTTGAGGACTGCCTCGGGAGAAGACGATTGACTTTTGCTTGCTCGCGGAGGCCGTGGGCAGGTGCCGCACGAGATGGGGGGGGGGGGCAGATGAAAAAGCCAGAATAGAAAGATTGTTCCTGTCTCTCCTTTTGTCGAAGGACTGTTAAACTCAAAGGTAATAAAAACTTTCGTACCTGAACTGAGAAGTCGTAAGTGTTTTTCGTGTTTCGAGATCTCTATGTTCTATGTATATATATATATGAACATCCCATGTACATTTCGCATATTCATGTATATGGCTATGGTACATTAATAATAATTCAAGTTGTACAATGAAAAATGTTTACTATTCACTTCCATAGAAAAAAGTCCCGGCTATATTTAAATGATAAAAAGATAATAATAATAATAATAATAATCGACCTTTAAGTTGAAAAATCTCAGTCGGGGCGTGGGAGATTGATAGATTAAGAGAGAGAGAGAGAGAGAGAGAGAGAGAGGTTTCTATATTATCTATGGGAATAAAATGTTGTGACATTCAATACTTGTCACATCAGTAATGTCAATACAAATGGAAGTTTGCTTGATTGATTTTTTATGATATGGAAGGTAAACTTGGTACATCGATTTAATTCTATACACAAAAAGATTTAACGTATATGGCTAAAGATTGTTTGAACTCATAAAATCTTAAGGCATAAAATCATTTTATACGAAGAGTTTCCGGTAAAAAAAGAAAAGAAAAAAGAATGATGAAGCAACAGTGTGTTTTACAGGGTTTTTGTGATTTTGTGAGTTTTAGCCACTAAAAATATTTTATTATTTATTTGTTTATTGCAGCTGTTCAATAGGCACCTGCGTTTGAGATTCTCGTTTGTTTTTTCCCATCAGATCATACCTTATTTCCCATCAAAGAAAGTTTTGTTTTCATTCTTAAAGCTAAGTTTAGTGCTTTAAAAAATTCACATTTTCTACGTTTTACGTTGTTATTTTATCATAAAATCAATCGTCCATTTCGGTATTATTCATTGACACATGTGTTTCAGCATACACTATTTGGCCTTCTTCATGACAAAAAAGACTTGTTAAGTATCTCTCGAAAAATAACTAAGCAATAACAATATAATTTGAAATCATCCAGGTGATTTGGGAGAGTGAGGGCATATTGACAAGATTTATTGCACCATAAAAACCAGTGAATGAAAGAGGGTAAAATTGTAAAAAATAAGGAATTTCAAATCAAAAGAGACATGGTAATTATCTTGGTAGAAAATAAACACGTCAAAACAAGTTTAAATTCAACACGTGGCTGTTTGCATTTCATCGATCTCTTATAAACTTGTGAAAGACATCTGTGGGGTTAAAAATAAACGGGTAGTATTGATAAAAGAAAGAAAACTAAATTTAAGCTTTCTACCAACGTTGCTGGGAAACTTACCGCGATGGGGAGGGGGATGGAGCTCGTAAGGTAACTCGAAGTTATGTTCCACCTCGTTTTGGCAACCTCTCAGTGATAATAATGCCAAATTGTAGAAAAATGTGCTTTTCCCTTGGTCAACTTGATCGGTGGGAATTTCCTATCCAACATTTTATTCGATACACCAGGGGTTGGAGATTGTTCTCATTCTTTGACGATATCTCGTATCAATTAATTCTTTTTAAGTAAAGATGCTTATTTTCCTCTTCCTCTTTTAATATAGAACTAACCGACACAATGATTGAACTCACGTTAAACCATTTCCAGGGATATGCGTTCGTTTCGGGTAAACGTGTGCATTGTATCAGGTCGTGAGCTAAATGCCTTTCGAAGATATACAGTGACACGCATAAGTATTGAATACATGTTATTTTCTGTTATAACTCAAGTTTATGTTCGCCATTTTGCCTGATATTTGGTAAGTAAAATCTCGTAAAGTTGTTTTAGTAGTATGTGGAAGGAAAAATAAAAATTCATAGTTGAATCCATTTTTTTTATCAAAGTTCAAAATTACTCTATAACAGAAAATAACATGTATCCAATACTTATTCGTGTCACTGTAAAAAGCGGAATACACGAATGAGTTCGATTCTCATTGGGTGCCCCATTCATGCGGCCTTGTGCTACATCTAAGCAAAAAGCTTAGTAAATTAACACTGTAAAACGCGGAAGAAAACGTAGGCTTAATTAACTGGTTTATAAACCGCCTGGAAAGAGTAAAACTGAAAAGGAATTAAAAAAAACAGTTTGACAAACACGTGTGTGGAACAATGTATAGGAACGTTACCATGGGCTGGTAACTTGACTATCAATCTAGAGGAACGTTACCATGGGCTAGTAATTTAACTAACAATGTATAGGAACGTTACCATGGGCTGGTAATTTAACTAACAATGTATAGGAACGTTACCATGGGCTGGTAATTTAACTAACAATGTATAGGAACGTTACCATGGGCTGGTAATTTAACTAACAATGTATAGGAACGTTACCATGGGCTGGTAATTTAACTAACAATGTATAGGAACGTTACCAAGGGCTGGTAATTTAACTAACAATGTATAGGAACGTTACCATGGGCTGGTAATTTAACTAACAATGTATAGGAACGTTACCATGGGCTGGTAATTTAACTAACAATGTATAGGAACGTTACCATGGGCTGGTAATTTAACTAACAATGTATAGGAACGTTACCAAGGGCTGGTAATTTAACTAACAATGTATAGGAACGTTACCATGGGCTGGTAATTTAACTAACAATGTATAGGAACGTTACCATGGGCTGGTAATTTAACTAACAATGTATAGGAACGTTACCATGGGCTGGTAATTTAACTAACAATGTATAGGAACGTTACCATGGGCTGGTAATTTAACTAACAATGTATGGGAACGTTACTATGGGCTGGTAATTTAACTAACAATGTATAGGAACGTTACCATGGGCTGGTAATTTAACTAACAATGTATAGGAACGTTACCATGGGCTGGTAATTTAACTAACAATGTATAGGAACGTTACCATAGGCTGGTAATTTAACTAACAATTTATAGGAACGTTACCATGGGCTGGTAATTTAACTAACAATGTATAGGAACGTTACCATGGGCTGGTAATTTAACTAACAATGTATAGGAACGTTACCATGGGCTGGTAATTTAACTAACAATTTATAGGAACGTTACCATGGGCTGGTAATTTAACTAACAATTTATAGGAACGCTACCATGGGCTGGTAATTTAACTAACAATGTATAGGAACGTTACCATGGGCTGGTAATTTAACTAACAATGTATAGGAACGTTACCATGGGCTGGTAATTTAACTAACAATTTATAGGAACGTTACCATGGGCTGGTAATTTAACTAACAATTTATAGGAACGTTACCATGGGCTGGTAATTTAACTAACAATGCATAGGAACGTTACCATGGGCTGGTAATTTAACTAACAATTTATAGGAACGTTACCATGGGCTGGTAATTTAACTAACAATGTATAGGAACGTTACCATGGGCTGGTAATTTAACTAACAATGTATAGGAACGTTACCATGGGCTGGTAATTTAACTAACAATGTATAGGAACGTTACCATGGGCTGGTAATTTAACTAACAATGCATAGGAACGTTACCATGGGCTGGTAATTTAACTAACAATTTATAGGAACGTTACCATGGGCTGGTAATTTAACTAACAATGTATAGGAACGTTACCATGGGCTGGTAATTTAACTAACAATGTATAGGAACGTTACCATGGGCTGGTAATTTAACTAACAATGTATAGGAACGTTACCATGGGCTGGTAATTTAACTAACAATGTATAGGAACGTTACCATGGGCTGGTAATTTAACTAACAATGCATAGGAACGTTACCATGGGCTGGTAATTTAACTAACAATTTATAGGAACGTTACCATGGGCTGGTAATTTAACTAACAATGTATAGGAACGTTACCATGGGCTGGTAATTTAACTAACAATGTATAGGAACGTTACCATGGGCTGGTAATGTAACTAACAATGTATAGGAACGTTACCATGGGCTGGTAATTTAACTAACAATGTATAGGAACGTTACCATGGGCTGGTAATGTAACTAACAATGTATAGGAACGTTACCATGGGCTGGTAATTTAACTAACAATTTATACGAACGTTACCATGAGCTGGAAGATTTATATTAACTGAAGAAGCCGTGAGCTAAATAAATAGATAGTATCGAATAGTCATTTGATAAAAGAGAGCTAATCAAGTGAAATAATGCTAGAAAGTGAAGAATAGAAATTCCTTTATCGTAAGAGTCGAGTTAACGAACCGAAGAGAAATTAAGGCTAACACGCTCAAAAAAGGAATACTAGTAAGTAAAATCCATTAAAGGGAAATTCTACAAATTGTTAAATAATTACAATATGTGCTTTATGGGGAAAATGTCAATTTTTCTAACAAATGATACTCGAAATATCAGACTTATCAGAAAAGAATAAAATAGCAGTTGTTGGCAACAAAGCCCTGGTGTCTTTCTTCAATAAGTGAATGAAACCGGAAGTCATCTCCCGGTGACCAGTCAAAGATGCATGACCTCTACCTGTAGAAATAAGCAATATGGAATCTAATCTATGAAGTAACACGACGCAGGTAATAAGATAAACTAACCAATGGTTTTATTCCCTAAACCAGTGGTTTCCCAATTTGTCACAGAACTCTTAAACGATTTTCCAAAAAGTCGCAGAACCCCAACATATCTAAGCATACCCCCCTCCCCAGTCATCCTAATATTA
The DNA here is from genome assembly GCA_963585895.1 of Sepioteuthis lessoniana. NCBI lineage: Eukaryota > Metazoa > Mollusca > Cephalopoda > Myopsida > Loliginidae > Sepioteuthis > Sepioteuthis lessoniana. The sequence continues at coordinate 2,538,074 of OY757923.1, read as the reverse complement.
ATTCGTCCTGTCTGCGAGGATTAGAATGAGCTGACTGCATCCCTCTGCCGAAGGGTAAAGATCTCTTCTCCAAAAGGACTGTCCTGTATCTGGTGGTCAGGTTCTATTTTTGGATGGTTGGTTGTTTGTGTTTTATGGCATATCAACTTTTGTGTGTTATTTAATTCCAAATCAATTTTTATTCAAACATTCCGTTCTATTTCAAACAATTCAATTTAGCGTAAGTAGTTGCAATGTCAAAAACAGTTTCAGTTCAAACAGCTTAGTTTAGCATAGGTACGCAGTTTAAATGTAAGTACACAGTTTGATTGTCAAAAACATTTCTATTTCAAGCTATTCAGTTAAGTCAAACAGTTATAATTCAAACAATTCAGTTTAGTATAAGTATAGATTTTGATTACACACAATTAAATGTCAAAACAGTTCAATTTCAAAAAATTCAGTTTAATTTAAGTACAGTTTCAATGTCAAAAACTGTTCAATTTCAAACAATTCAGTTTAGTATAAGTACGCAGTTTAGATATCAAAACAGTTCTATTTCAAGTAATTTATTTTAGCACAAGTACGCAGTTCTATTTGACCCATAGATAGGGCCCTATCAGGTGCTACCAGTCCAGGCCAGAATGGACCTGAGAGCGATGGCAATGAAGGGGTGCTCCGCATTTCCCAAAGCTCCAGCATTACTGAAACCTCACCATCACATTGTTAAGTATCATATCCAGGACACTCATTGAGGTGGGGTCTTACCCCTTTGCAGTGGTGCAGTTGGTGTATTCTACAGCCCCCCTCCCCACGCCCAACCGACTGGTCAATCTATTTCTGGAGCGCGGGGAGTGTGGAATATCTCTCCATTACCATTACTCCAAGGTCTACCCAGAAAAGTAATATTTTAGGGTCCAATTTATGGGTCAAATGGACCTGTTTGAAAATTAATAGCAGTCGACAGAAATACTTGTAACCTTATAAACTGTATACAAATAAATCATTATCATTTTAAAAAAGGAAAAGTAACTTGAAGCAAATAATATAAATGTGTATAACTGATAAGTATTTGATAAGAATAATTGAAGCAATACAAACTGTGTGCAAATCGTTAATATCATATCGGAATACATGATATCGTATGACTGTGTGCAAACAAATCCCTATTAGAGGCAAATAAAGAGCAATTTGAAAAAAAAAATGCAATGAATATTGAAAATATATTTAGGAATTTAAAAATGAGTCAAATTTCGCCACAAGGAGTTGATATGGCGTCAAACTAATGAACCAAATCAAACATAATTATGATAGGACATTAAGTGAAACAAAAATTGTTTTAAAAAAAGAATTATGTTAAAGACATAATAAATGAAACATTGAAATGAAAAATCAAACAAAAAACTCTGAGTTTTTTTATTAGATGACCCATAAAACCCGTTATGTTCTCGTTGTAAAGCTGGTTCATAATGATATTGATATTCTATTTTGAAAGAGCTGGTATTATACCGTCCCGTTAGGAAATTGGGTTGAGTGTTCGCTCCTTAACATTATAAGATACGGATCCAGGGAAAGGTGTAGTAGGTATCGAAAAGGGTGCCTACGGGACGCCCTCGACTACGGTCGGCCAACTTACTTATTTAGGATGGAGTGAAAGATCATTGTTAATTGCTATCCGAAATGATATTGATGCTTCTATTTAGGAAGGAGAGAAATGTTCTGCTGAACATTTCATAGTTATACCTAGAATTAAAATGAATAAAACATTACTTTCAGCGCTAATACTAAACCCTCAAAATTATCTGAGAAATTGCATTTTTCCCAAAGAGTTTTTATGTGTATAGCTAAAAAAAAGATCTTTTTTATGATGTGCATTTTTGCTGGGTACAGGTACACCCATACGAATATAATGAGAATTTTAGTCATATGTAGATAAAAAGATAAATTTGAAATTGTTGCTGCAAAATACTAGAAGCCGATTAATTAGAAGAATCTTGCAGCTACTTGGACACCATTATTCACTGAAAATTTCGTTTCAAAATTTTTGTTATTAAGATTTATTAAAAGACGCTTTGTCTTGCGGAAGGCTCGAATTTTTTCACAAATCACTGGATTTCCGTCGACCCCAAATATTGGAAACCCTGTACTCGACTATTATCTCTTCGAACAATCTGGTGACAGAACTTTGAAGCCTTAAGATTGATATTTCTTTCCTGTCTTTTCAACTGAATATATCTTTACTACCTATACCAGCTGTAGGGAAACATTTTCATGTTTTAAACATTGCAATTTTTTGCACTCGGTATATTTGTACAGGGTGTAACAGAAATACGTCCCACATTATAAACTGTCTCCGGTATGGTGTAAGTGAGTTTGGGCAATTAGCAAAGATAGCTCCATTTTTTTTTTATAATCATTTATAATCATGGCTTGGACCAGTGAATACCGTACGTTTGCCGATGAAACGTTTTATTTTTTTAAGTCAGGTGAATCTGTAATTGTTACACAGAGAGATTTTCGCGCTCATTTCATGTTACTTCAGAATGATGCTGTTCGGATAGAAAATCGATATTACTATGGGAGGAAAATTTCAGAAACACTGGTTGATCGATTAAAAAAAACACCTTATAGAATTAAAGGCTGCTATCAACCAAGATTTTATGGAAATTCTGTCTAATATGATTCTTGGTCTTTTTGACAAGCTTTAAAAACATGAGCGGTTCAAGTCATGATCGTAATTGATCGTATCTGAAATAATAAATGGTAAAATATTTGCCTGATGAAGCTATCATTGCCACTTGCCTAACTTCACTTGCATCATATTGGTGACAGTTTCAAATGTGGGAGGTATTTCTGTTATACCTTGTAATATGTTTACGACATAATCTAAAGCTTAATTTCTTAATTAATGCCATAACCCAAAATTAATGAATAAGTACTGTTTGATAGAAAAATTAAAAAAGAAAAACTTTATAAACCTTTTAATAACTTTTTAATATTGTCTTTTGGAGGAAAACATTAGGATATGACTTTCTGCAGAGAGATAAGACAATTTTTAACTAGGATTTCGAATAGACTATGGAAGGCTGCACTTGATAGAATAAACCTTTTATATTTAATTCTAAAACATTATTAACATTAATTCATTGAATTATAAAAACTAGAAAACCTTTAGTTCAAGCAACAACCTCTTGAGACAAGTGCATAAGGGCCATAATGATTTTGTTACCGATATTCATCCTTCTGGATATCGTAGATTTTGCGACATTTAATTATTGTGTACAGTCTTTGCTTTGCTTTCAAATCAACATTTTATTTTTCGACCGTTTTTCTTCTTTTTTTTTTTTCTTATTATTTACTTGTCATTGGTATTTGATCTTTTTGCCTTCACTCGAGGTTGTAGACTTTAATTAAATACACACTTGTCATTCGGCTGTATATTATATTTATTAAAGGTTGTTTTAGTTTCCTTTACTCAATGGAATTTAAGACGCGAATGTTTATTTGATTTAGTTATTTGACCGAATAAATCAATAGATAAATGGGAACATTTTAAGTGTCATGGTTCAAATGGTTAAGCCGTTGATTATTAAGTAGCAACGAAAATAGTATTAGCCTAATAAATCCAAATGTAAAAATCTGTGATGCAAAAGCACACACACACACACACACACACACACACTCACACACACATACACACCCACACACCTATATATATATATATATATATATATATATATACTTTGCGGTATTCATAAATAAAAAGCGCTAAATATCGGTGATAGGGCATAATACATATAAATTACGATTGCATTGACACCGGGTAGAAGGCTCTTGGTGAGTATCAGATTCCACAACATTAACAGTCACTAAACGCTGATAAATCTGTGTCTACGCTATCCTATCAATACCGAAACTTTGGCATCACTCCTGGTTGGTGACTGATCAGCATTGGCTATCGTACGTGTTTTCACAAGTTGTATGATGAAATATATATATATATATATATATATATATATATATATATATATATATATATGTGTGTGTGTGTGTGTGTGTGTGTGTGTGTGTGTGTGTGTGTGTGAATGTGAGTGTGTGTGATCTTTATATTTGCAGCGTGTATCTTTGTGTAGCAATTTTAGTAGTCTAATAACTTTTTAACATTGTCTTTTAGAGGAAAACATTAGGATATGACTTTCTACAGAGAAAAAGACAATTTTAACTGGAATTTCGAATAGACTATGGAAGGCTGCACTTGATAGAATAAACCTTTTATATTTAATTTTTACAGTGATTATATGTATTTTCTTCTTTTTTTCGTGATGTCCTTTTATCATGCATTCATTCATGAAGTTAAAAATTAACATAAAAATAAATAACCTCTTACAATATTGATATCTAACTGACAATCCTTCGTGAAACTCAGAGTCATGAGTAGTATATGACATTGTCACCATTTTAATATCATCGATTATATATATGGGTCTGCGTAGATTGTTATATATGATTGTTTTGTGTTTAATCTATATACTTCTAAAATTCTCATTATTCTTGTTTATATGTAATTGGAAACCAACAAAAGAACGCATCATTCTTATTAACTAAATGCACTTAATTTTTTTTTAACTTAGAGATACTTGTGTATGCATGCACTATCCGGACGACAACGAAACGCTTGGAGAAAGAGTTAGGTGGGAACTCTGCAAGTAAGCTGCACGTTGTTTGCAACAGATTCTGAAAGCAACAGCTAATAAAACAGCATATGTACAGCCACATACCTCCTATCTCATAAACCATTCAAGTCAGACGATCAAGTCATGCTGGGCATTGCCGGAAAAGTAAAGGCGAACTCATAAGAGACATGGACTCTTCTGCACATGAATGCGCTAATATTGGCCGACCAGCAAATACTTACATTCATCAGCTTTGTGCAGACACTGGATGCAGTCTAAAGGATTACCAAGGGCAATGGAATATAGGGGTGAAAGGCTTAAGAGAGAGAGAGAGAGAGAGAGAGAGAGAGAGAAGTCCATGCTATCAACAGGATTTGATGATGATGATGATGAAGATGATGATGATGATGATGATAGAATAAATCAATTTCCAGTTCAATTTACAACTCAATATAACTGGAGCCTGCATGACGCTGAACGTCATTTCATAACCATTCAAATTCTCCATAGAACATAGATAAATACTGTAGAAGAACCAGCATTTCTCATTCCTTCCAAAATAGAAGAATCAATATAATCATAAACGACTATTACAACAAGGAAAAGACTGTCAACCAAGTAATGTGGATACTTTGAAAATCGACGCTTGAAATACTGGCTTGTACTTTATCCAGGACACTGATTATTAACATCTGTAAGAAATACAAATCCACTCCAACTGGTGTTTATATATATATATATATATATATAGTCATCCACAGACAGACTGTTTCGTTGTATCATAACGAGCATCAGACCGCTCGGCCAACAAGCGTACCACGTTGGCTAAGGAATTATAAGGTATTATGTAGCAACAGTAGCAGCGTTCGCATGTTTACATTTTTATACCTTACCGGATACCAGAGTGCTCAATTCGTTCGAAGAGCTTTGCATTATGCGAGCGGCTGCCGAAAATTACTTCGCCAGAGTGCTCAACCCACATGGGCGAGCATGTATATTGTCATCCACAGACAGACTGTTTCATTGGATCACAACTCTTCAGTGTGGATAGACACGTAGTACAATTTGAAGCTGGGAATCGAAATTTGCCCAACTTTGTGAGTGCACGTGCATGTGCGTTAAAGACCACAAATAAGATTTGCTTCAGTATTTTTTACCATCTACTGATATTCTATTCAAGCTTGCATAGAAATTTTTCAAACTTTTACATTCGAATACTTTCAACAATCTCTGGTCATTTTTATGCGTAACGTTGAGACGGAGAATTTTGTTTCTGTTTTCATTTTTCTGTTTGTTTGTTGTTTTTTGTGGGGGAGCTTTTTAATTCAAAGAAACTTTTATATTATGACATTGTTTTTCATTATATTTTTAATTCATATATTCCCATGTTTATGAAGTATTTAAACTGCATCTCATCGACAATACGTGCTGGGTGCATGGGTTCCCTTGATTCTCTCTCGATATTCGTTCCTATCGGCCCTCGCTCAAGGAAAATCAACCACACAATATCAAGTGTCCTCACAGAGTAGAAGATCTTACTAGAACGGGATCTTTAAACGATTAAAACCTGAGGAAACATTCTTGAAGGAAGCTGTAATTTACTAAGCTGAGCTGAGATTGGCAAAATGTCAGAATTATGAGGTGCTCAGTGAGAATCTGACTCACAAACTAACAATTGCATCGCGTCTTATAGATGCATTTGACTGCACTCTCTATGTATAAGAGCGCAGATGTATGGACACCAAATCTGGCGAGATCGATTGAAAGGTTATCAATCATAGTTGGATCACGACTATACACACTCAAAATCCTGGAAAGAAGTTGGTAAAAAAATCTATCATCTGACGTCAGTATTTGCTTACTTGTTGTGATATTGATGTTCAATAAACTGACATTATGAAAAGGGTATAATTGTGTTGTATATTTCTTTAATATTTTAGCCTAATGAGTAGAGTGTTTGCCAATGATCCGGGAGACCGAAGTTCAATTCCAGGTCGAATCATATCAAAGACTCAAAAAAAGGTACTTGATGCCGCCTTGCTTAACACTCGGCACTATAAGGTGAAGATCAAGGGTAAAGTGGAGCAATCCTGGGAATAGTGTAGCGTCTTCCCCTATACCTCGGTGTAGTAACTATTGAAAAGGGAGCCTCCGGGTCACCCTCGACTAAAGGGAGACAACTTTACTTACTTGTGCATAACGCTTATTCTATGTTCGTCGACATTTAGAGTTGATCCTCTCACCAGCTCTTTCCCTTCAGCTTTGTTAATCTGACTGTCATCTTTGTTGTCGCTTCGTGTCGCATCTCCGTGTCTTGTGGTCTTCTTCGTTGCTACAACCCCAACTGTCTTCGTTCTTCTTTACTGGGATAACAACATCGCAGATACCATTTTATGAGTATATTTTAATTTTTCGACTATAATTTTACTCGCGTGACTTTTACGGGGAGCTGAGAGTACAGCAGGAACACAGCTGTTGTGTTCAAAGATTCCTCTGCAATTCATTACTTATTCTTAACTTCTAAACTTCTGGAACCCTTTTGGTTACCTGACTGAAAACATCTACTCAGAGCCGAGATCCAAAATTGTTCAGTAGCTTTCAATTATCCTGAGTAACCCACAGTGTTTTTCTACGGATTTAATGACGGCTTAGAATTTAATTCGAACTCTATTTACAGGTAAAACAGCCAGGTAATACATCTCACCAATCTATTATGTAACACTTGACTGTTTTTCTAATTTTAAAATGCCATATAAACGAGACATATTCAATTGGAATAGCTAATTTAAAATAAATGCTGGAGGGCGGCAATTTGGTCCTAATCTGAATGTACAGATACTACACTCTCATCCTGTTAAAGGTTACGTATAAATCAACACAGAAACTAAGAAAACTGCCGAAGAAAACACTGTACATTATATCTCTCATATCTTCTCTTTCTACCTATATCTATCTGTCTAGAAATATATGAATTGCGTTTTCACGATCATCAGAAAGCTTTGCATTTGCGAATTCACTGATATATGCACGAGGATCTGTGGAGAAGGGGTAGATGGAGTAGTTCCTCCACCCCACTCCTGGATCAGACCTTCTTATCGAGACTGAGAGTAGAAACAGAAATCTTATGGATTCTTGGAATCAAGGAGTCACTATGAACAGTGACAATGTACAACTTAGTAATGACTTTAGCACTCAAGTTTACCAGATTGAAAATTTCATTGCAAGCCAGACAATACTAGTTAGCAAGCTAGACTCACAAATCATTAATAATGAGTAGTGAGCTAGATTTTCACTGGGTGCCCCATATAAAACCCTTCAGTAAACTAGAACATGTGTCATTATCTACTCTCGTGAAAGGTTGGATACATATCATGTTCACCACAGGAAGAATGCCTATCGTATATCCCAGTAGGATATATTTCCAATGTATTAATCATTAGCACTTCATATATATATATATATATATATATATATATATATATATATATATATATATATATTGTCATCTACAGACAGATCTGTTTCGTTCTATCAGAACTCTTCAGTGTGGCTAGATCGAAACCCGGTTGACTCAAACGCCAATCCAAGATTCTACCACTCAGCCGCGAGGAAACCAGCGCAAGCGAAGGAAATTTAAATTTATGAATCATAATTGTTATTGTTTACATATATCCGCTTAACGGCTACCGAGAGTTCGATTCATATGAAGAGCCTTGCATATACGCTAAAGGCAACACATTTACTTCTTTCGCTAGAGAGCTCAACCTTACAGGGTTAGGGGAGTATATATATATATATATATATATACTCCCCTAACCCTATATATATATATATATATATATATATATATATAACAGGAATTTTTGGAAAGTGCAAGGTATTTTTTTTTCAGAATTATTTTCCATAAATATAAACTATTCATTGTTTGGAATTAGTTGATACCAAAAATTATTTTAATCGGGAAAAAATATTTCTTTTGAGGCTATTCAAAATGTCCACAAACCAAATAAAGTGCTGCAGGCTGGAACAGAGGTCTGCTATCAAATATTTGGTGGTTCAGAAGTGCAAACCATGTGAAATTTACGAAAGAATTTGTGATGTGTACAGAGAAGCATGTTTGAGTAAAATAAAAAGGTGTTTACAAATGGGCTAAACTACGAGCCTCAGCCAAAATGACAATCCATGGAGGGAAGACACACGGACTTTTCACAAAAGAAAAATTTCCGGGCTTAAAGAAGGTCATGCTGACAGCTTTTTGGGACATTTAAGGACCTATCACTATTAATTTCTTTGAAAAGGCACAACTTTCTATAACTAACTCCTAAGACAATATTCACCAAATTTATTGAATTGTTGTATTTTGGCCTTTGACCCGGCCAAAAATGCCATTCCAAGGTGATGCACCGGAAGGAAGTGACACATTCTAATGGCAGTTATGAGAGGAAATCGCGTGGGCGGAAATTGGCTGATGAAATGGAACGAGGTAAAAAATTCCCATGGTACACTCATAGACTGACGCACCGGAAGAGAGTGACCTGTGAACTGCATGACAGTTATTTCTGCTTGATGACGATTAAACATTCGATTTCAAAGATTGAGTGGGCGATCGAGTGGGCGTTGAACTATTATATAGCTCAGTCAAGACAGAAGTCAAGACAGTTGAGTTCGAGTTCCAGTTAAAGCTGGAGACGGAGTTATAGACGAGATGTGGTAGGGAAAGCCACATCAGGCCGAAGGGGCCTTGAGGCCCTGATGAGTTGGGGTCCAGAGAAGATGCTGATAAGATGCAGTAAAGAAAGCCAGCACCCAGCAGAGTGGACCCCAGGGCCTCCGGTTGAGCATCAGGAGAACGAGAAAGACACAACGTTGATGACCATCAGAGTGGGGGTCAAAATATTTCAGTTCTGTTCGGTCTCTAGCTCCCTCTCACACGAAAACCTTGAATAACCTTTTCGAACCCTTGCAATAAAGTGAGAGGTAAATATTTTTGTTAAAGAAGTCTTCCTTCCTGCGTCTATTTATTATTGTGTTGTTATGATTATGAGCATACAACAGAATGACACCTTCCCATATCTCCAATGCGTTTAGTTAATGCTATGATAATTTAAAAAAAGATTAATAATTATTTGTTTGGATCACTGTCTATGATCACACATTGATTTTTTTAAATCAAATCAGGTCGTAGATATCCAGCTTGTTTTCGTACACACAATATGTATACAATATTAAAAAGAATCTGATAGATTAAATAGATACGAGATAAACAGTGAATACATTGAGTTTCCATAGTAACAGTTGTCCATGATGATATTAGTGGTTATGTTTAGGATGGTATAAAGGATTCAAATTTACAGTTCATCGTTACTTCCATTACGTCGAGGACTCTGATGATTAGAAAATAACGTTCAGCGCAAACAATTCGTTATATCCCGACTGCGCATTGATCATACAAGGCTTACTCACGCTTTCATACTGAAACAGGGACCACAACCACAGTGTGTTTGACGTGTCAGACAACTTGCACGGTTAAACACATTCTTATAGAATGCAGAGCTTTCGCTGTCATTAGAAAGCGATTTTTCAAAGTGACTAGTTTAACCGAATTGTTCGAAAACATCAAAATAGATGACGTTCTATCCTTCTTGCGAGAAACAGGGTTGTACGAAAAAATATGACGAATTAAAACTGATTAATCATGTGCAAACAAGTGAAATCCTGCTCATAGAAAATTTTACCAACTAAGCATTCATTGGTAAAAGGTATATACATATAGACAGAATTTGGCGTTAAATAACCTACAAAGGTTGATATGCCATAAAACCAACAAACCGACCAACCAATCAGCGCCGAGACAAAATTATTCACAGTTAAATTTGACTGATATATATATATATATATATACATTTCTTTAAGAAAAAACAAAAACCGGTCACATTAGGATTATAAATTTATTTCCATCCTGTTATGGGTTTTGATATAAATCAAAAACACCAAAAAAAATTAACAGGACTTCTTCAAATCTTATGGATAAAATAATTCAGAATAGACACAGGAAAGAAAGGTGGGAGGAAATAGAAGAGGGGTGAAGATTTATCTCCTCATTTAGAACGCTCCCGGGTTTTTTTTAATTGCTGGTTGGAATTATAGTAATTTTTTTTTATTCTTTTTAAATTCTAAATACATTTCGACTTAAAACTCCAGATTTAATACTAATTTAGATAAATACGACTTTCTTAAATAACTTCACGTAAGGATACAGTAATACTTAAATTAAATTCAAAATTTAAAATTAATATTTCTAATTTCAAATTTTATTTTCGTGCCTATTAATTCATTGAAGAATACGTACACATCACATGGTTTCTGCTCATTTAAAAAAAATTTTTTATTTTTATTCATTTCACCTTAAATCTCAATTTAATCCTATGTTTTTTTATTCAAGCATTATCTATGATAATTTTTCTATAGTTTAAATTTATCCCTATGTCTACATTTAGCTATTAATTCACATCTCTGATTTAATAATTTTATAATTCATTGCTCTGTAATGTCAGTTACATTGAGCTCTTTACCAGGAAAATTTAAAAATTCACTGTTGAATGTTTTGGGGTTTTTTTTGTCCTGATGGAATTACTCTCAACTCCGGTTTAACTGGACCGAATAATACTATATATATATATATATATATATGTAATCCAAACAAAGGGTTTCTAGTTTTAAGGTTTTGCTTGGTTTGGTTTGGTTTGGCATAACTAATATGACATTGAAATACTTTATTCGTTAATTATATTTGTATCCATCATTTACGTGCATACAGTACAAAATAAATTGAATTATTCAAGTAAAGAAATAAAATTGAAAATACAATATTCTTCGTTAATGTAATTCCTCTTTTGATGTCCTGGCTTTCTTTGTCGATGGCTTGCGTAAGTTTTTCTTTAAAATGATGAGGCGCTTAAGTTCTGAACCGGTTGAAAGGTAGACATCTTAATTTTATCATCTTTCTTTACTTCCTTATGGGTATATATATATATATATATATATATATATATATATATATATATATATATATATATATATCCTTCTGCTTTTCTTCTTATGCGACACCACGTATACTCCTTGGTAGGTGAGTAGACAGTAGAAGTAAGGAGTAAATTTTATTGAGAATGGAGCGTTGAGTAGGAAAACTCGGAAAGCAGATGTGTTATTGGTTTGTTTTTTTTATCTCCCTTTCCATTTTCCTAAATATTCGAAATTTGGTTCGATTGCCTGATCTGCGTGTGTGACTGAGGTATTAGATTTCATTTTTCTCTTCCCGCTTTAACGGGGAACGAATACCATTACAATTATATTAAAATATATCGATAACACGAATAATACATAGTTAAGTATACATTTGCCCAAACCTTTCACTAAAGATGTGACACAAGGTCAGTTTTTAAGTGGAGTATAGTGTAGTTTGAGTGGAGGTGCTCGTGGTGTATATGGATGTGCCCGTGGTGTAATGGTTATCGTCGTATGAATTGGACACGGCGACACGAGTTCAAATCCTGGACGAGGCTGATTTCATTTCACATAGCACTAATACCCTTGGGAAAGGTATGAATCCAATTATTCTCCCTCCAGCTATGGGTAAATAGTAGGACAGACTGATTTCTTCAGCTTTGGTTAGGCAACTAGTCTAGGAGAAGGAAAACTCTGAATTCAAACCTCCGCTTAAAAATTGATCGTGTGTCATATCCTGCCCGAGTGGAGGGGTCGGTAAATAGGGAGTATAGTGTAGTTTGAAAGAGTTTTCCTTCTCGGTGAGTAGTTTTAGTAAGAACCTCGTCTGACCAATTATTTACCCATAAATGGAGTCGGGTAAGATACATTCATAATTTTCGAAGGGTATTAGCGTGAAGTGAAATACAATTAGCCTTGTCCTGGATTTGAACTCGGTTTTCTCATTACATTTTCTCTCGTGTCAAGTGTGCCTCCACTACATAAACAGTAGATGCGTGGTTACAAACGTAAGTATTACTACAGGATGGAACGATAAAATTGTCGCCCAAGAAAAGACATGATTCCATTTCCGTTCAATGAAAACCGGTTTTCTTTTTTTCTTGCAGACCATCTACTAATAGGCCAGTTGGGTACAAATCCCAAGAGCGATAGGAGCCTTTTATCATGTTTAAAAGTGACACAATGTTCAGCGAAATCGGAGATGTGCCGCTGTACAACTCAAGCTCTCTACCGATCCAAGTTATGACAACAGGACCAGGTGCACAACAGCCAGAACCATCGCTGGATTGCCACGAATAACAGGGACATGCCCAGGGTGAGGAAAACAAAGTTTCCGGCTACGGTTATGGTCTTTGGTGTGGTTTCAAGTGAGGGCCACATCATGCCACCTCACATCTTCGAGGTCGGCTTGAAAGTCAACACCAAAGGGTACCTGGATGTGCTGAAGAGTGTGGTGATCCCCTTGTGCAATCAGGTGGCCGGTAGCAGACCCTGGGTGTGGCAGCAGGACTCGGCGCCGGCCTACAAGTCCAAAGAGATCCAGGCTTGGCTTCAGAAGGAGTCCTAGGACTTTGTACCTTTCTCTCACTGGCTCCCTCCTCCCCCGACCTGAACCCGCTGGACTACTTCGTTTGGTCATATGTCGAGAACATCACCAACATGACCTCCCACAACACCAAAGCCAGCCTGATCGCCGCCATCCGCCGAGTATTCGCCGAGCTCCCGCCCGTCTCGTTTGTGTTACCGTTTGTCAAGACGTTCGTATTGATAGGCAAATCGATAGATGATCTCATTGAGTCATTTTTCATCTAGACATTACCGTATTATCTCATCCCATGGGGACTGAAAAAGTTTTGATTATGTTCCAACAGAAGAAATAAATAAATGCTAAGACAACTTTTTTTTTTTTTTTTTCTAATCTGCATTTCTGAAGATGGAACCCTGTTTAATTTAGATTAAATGCTTTGACTTTAATTTGTGTAGCAAAGGCTTTTATGGTTTGTTTTCGTCCCCGTTGCGTAGTGGCTAACGTGCTGGACTAGTGACATCGTAGTTGGCGTGTTCGAACCCTAGTCCTGCTATTACGCTATTACGTTTAATTTTGAACTTATGACCTTTTTAGCAAAGTTATGAATACCCTTATCCCTTCCACCCAGCAATGGGTCAAATAGTACAACTACTGTTATTCTATAAGGATAGCTTTGGCATTAAATAACCCACGAAGGTTGATATACCATTAAATAAAGAAGCCAAACCATCTGTTTCGTTACTCGCCAAGTTTGAGAGTTTTTCAGGCTTCAAGAAATAAAATTATTGCCAGTTTTTCTAACTTATAAAGTACTTGCGTACACTTGCCCAGTCAACTGGGGCTGTAGAATACACTAATTGCAGCTCTGCAGAGGGGTAAGACCCCCCCCCTAACGAGTGTCCTGGATATGACATTAAACAATCTGATGGTGAGGTTTCAGCAGTGCTGGAGCTTTGGGGAATGCGGAGTACCCCTTCATTGCCATCGCTCCCAGATCCACTCTGGCCCGGTTAAATAGAACTAACAGCATACTTATGTTAAAATGAATTGTTTGAGTAAACTGAATAGCTTGAAATAGAAATGTTTTTGACAATTAAACCGTACTTACACTTAAACTGCCTGCTTATGCTTAACTGAATTATTTGAAATAGAACTGTTTTTCGACATTAAAACTGTATTTACACTTAACTGAATTGTTACATATAACTGCTTGAATAGTTTGAAATGGAAATGTTTTTGACAATTAATCTGTATACTCATGCTAAACTGAATTATTTTCAATAGAACAGATTATTTACATAAAAATTGATTTGGTGTTAAATAACCTACAAAGGTTGATATGCCATAAAACCCAACAAACCAAACTTGCGTACATGCACCATCAAAAAGGAGCGACATCTATATCATAATAATGTTGTATTTACCTTCCTACATTCGTCTTCGGTATTTAGCGAGTGTCACGCAAAGGAAAGAAGAGCTACAAACACTTGTTAATGATAATATATGTTGATAGATAGATAGATAGATAGATAGAGAGAGAGAGAGAGAGAGAGAGAGAGAGAGAGGCGTCTTGGCATAAAAAGTATCATTAATAACCTGTTGCTTTTCTTATAAGATTTTATCTAGTGAGATAAAGAAACAATGTTAATGGAAGAGTGAAGAACAACTGACTGATGATGATGATGATGATGTAGTTTTATCAGTGATGTTAGTGGCTTCAGAGAAATTGTCAACAAAGAGGCTGGTGGCCATTTTGGATGGAGGATGATTCAACCTCACCCTTTGCATAAACCCCGACCCCAAACATCACCCTCACTTCTACCTGTCTTCCTAAGATCATGGTCGATGTTTAATTTTCGGTGTGTACCAACCACTTAAATGCTACTACCTCTTCTTTCCGCCGGTTCAACCCGATACCCAATGCCTCTGGTGGGTAATATTTGACAACGTCAGGTCACAGTGTCAACACACCTGCAGGGCACACAACTTAAACGGCCCTTGACTCCATCGTCGCGCCTGCTTGATACGTTCTGGGTAATGGGTTAAGGAGAGGAAAGCGTAAAAGAACTAAAAATGTAGGAGGTGTAGAAATAGAAAGAGATGAAAGAGTGAAGTGGGGAATTGCTAAAGAAGGAAAAAAGAACAAAAAAAAAAGAAGAAAAAATGTATTTTATTTCGTCTTCATGTCACTGACAGCACGTGTTGACCAAAGATTTATTTTGGAACGTTGACCTTTAGCCCCTCCTCCGCTGACCTCTGTTTTGAAATCATTATCATCATTATAGACATTATTAGCAGCATCAAGGAAGTAACAGGCAACACCTGCAACAGCGGGAATGGCAGATAAAAGACATTTAAACTGTCAAAAGAAAGTCTGCCCCATTTTTACACTGATGTGTTTCTTACATGTTATATAACCAGCTGAATATCTTTTTTCTGTTTCAACGTCTAATTACGAAAAATATGCAATGGCGGAAAAGAAACAAAAATGAAAAATTAGGTAAATTCAACACAAACCCCCAACCACAATCTTTATCAGGAAAGTGATATTCGTTCTGTGGGGAATGTCGGTGTATATTCCAAATTTTAGGGAGAGGTTCACTGAGGTGGTTACCGTCTGTTTATTCGGGATCTCAAAGGTACTTAAAAAATCTACATCATTTCCATGAGATGTTTTGGCTAACATTTTGAGGTGTCTGTAATAAACTATACTTCTCTTTCTTTCTGTTTTTCTCTCTTTACCACACACGCACACACGCACGCGCGTGCGCACGTATATATATATATATATATATATATATGGCTGTAGAAGGTAATACACTTGACCTCGATATCATAGTAAGCGACATCGAACGACAGCCGCGCTCTTATGTTTATTTCTTAATAAATTTGCTGACCATAGTCGAGGGCGACTCGAAGGCTCCCTTTTCAATAGCTACAACAAAGAGATGTAGGGGAGGGTGCTACTCATTTCCCTCGATTGCTTCACTTACCCTTGATCCGTATCTTATAATGCTTAGTGTCATGCAAGGAGGCATCGTACCATTTTTTGAGTCTTTGGTATGATTGAACCCCGGATACCGTACTGTTCGGAACATTCTAACCATTGCGTCAGTGAGAAAGGTAATCGGTTTCTATCTTTATTTAATGGCATATCAACCTGGGTTATTTAAGGCTAAAGTCAACCTTGTAGAAAAATAGCAGGGATACTACTTAGAACATAGCTGAGGAGGGATAAGAGGTGTTTGATACCTTTCCCCATAGTTAGTTCGAAAGTGAACGTAATAGGGCGACTGGAGATCGAACTTGCTCACTTCCAGACCGCAGTCGATCACCTTAATCATTATACCATGGGGACTTCATTTGGGAAAGGCAAGAACACCTTTATCCCTCCAGCTAAGTGTTAAATAGTACCATTACTGTTCTTCTACAAGGATAGCTTTGTCATTAATTAACCCTCGATGTTTCATATTCTACCAAACAAATAATGATATGTTGCTATATTAATAAAGAATTGCCAATATTGGTGATAGGGTGTGTAGACAGGCATTGTTCGGTGATCAGATAGGCGATATATATATATATATATATATATATATATATAGAGAGAGAGAGAGAGAGAGAGAGAGAGAAAGAGACAGACAGACAGACAGACAGACGCACGACCACAGACACACGCATTGTCAATGTACAGATAGTTTTTAACAACATAATCTTATTCCTTACCAAATTAAAACGCAAAAAATGAGGAACAAGAAAAATCAGAAAAAAAGGGTCAAGAGTCACTGATGCAGTAAAATATATGACTCAATCATAAAAATTAGTATGTTTTTCTTCTTTGTACTGTAAAATCTTTGGAACAGTAACGAAAAGGTTGGAAGACTAAGAAATCCAAGAAAACCAAACATTACCAAAATCAGTAGATGTAGCAACAGGATAGACTATCGTTTAATTTAAAAGCCACAAAACCAAATGAAAATTTAATAAGTTGAATAATTAAAAGAATAGCTGAAATAATTTTTTAAAATTTAAAAAAAAAAGGGAATGAAAAGAAGAAAAACGCCGATGATGACGACATACGATGGTTATCAGACGAATATTCATCTTAAATCAAGAAATTTCAGTGGCTTTAACTTTCAGTTATGGCAATAATCCTTGTATTAATAAAGGCGAGAGCGAATCATAAATTTAATGGATATTTTATAACATGAATTAAGTTTTAAAAAAATAATTTTCTTTATGGAAATATTAAAGTAAAAATTATGTTGAATTAATAATAAAGGATTAAACATCAAGTGGAAGAATTTTCTGATTTTTACGGACCAAATCCCACGTGTAGGGTGCTATGTAATGTGTGTGTGTGTGTGTGTGTGTGTGTGTGTGTGTGTGTGTGTGTGTGTGTGTGTGTGTGCTGCATATTTGTTGGAGGTGGAGAGAATCAATTCAGACAAGTGGGTGTGCATTCTGTGCAGTAATACAAATTTATTATTATGGGCATTCATACATCAGAAAGCGGACATCCGTGTACATTTGAGTAACTATCCGTGTCCTTGTTAAAATTGGGTAAGATTTTTTCGAATGTTTATCAGTCTAAAAGAGGAAGAAATTTAGCGCTGATGTTTTTATTTGAATAAAAAAGGGTATGTGTGTATGTGTGTGTGTGTGTGTTAGAGTGAGTGAGTGTACGTGTGTGTGCACATAGGTGCGTGTGTGCGTGTGTGAATATGTGAGTGATATACAGAGAAGCAGAGGACTTAGATTTGAATTGGTAAATAATTACAGAGAGATGTAAGAACTTTCCTTGGTAAACATATACGAATGATCCAGATACCAAAAGAGAAAGACAAACAGTGGCTCTGTGTGTGTGTGTGTGTGTGTGTGTGTGTGTGTGTGTGTGTGTGTGTGTGTGTGTGTGTGTGTGTGTGTGTGTGCATTAATGCGATGGACTAGTAGGTAGAGTGTCCACCAATGGTCCGGTGGAGGTGCCCGTGGTGTAGTCGTTATCGCCGTAGGAAATGAACACGACGATACGAGTTCAAATCCTGGACGAGACTGATTGCATTTCAC
Source organism: Sepioteuthis lessoniana (assembly GCA_963585895.1). NCBI lineage: Eukaryota > Metazoa > Mollusca > Cephalopoda > Myopsida > Loliginidae > Sepioteuthis > Sepioteuthis lessoniana. The sequence goes on along the minus strand of OY757923.1, from coordinate 2,519,822 downwards.
ATAGCACTAATACCCTTGGGAATGGTATGAATCCAATAATTCTCCCTCCAGCTATGGGTAAATAGTAGGACAGACTAGGTTCTTCAGCCATGGTTAGGCAACTAGTCTAGGAGAAGGAAAACTCTGAATTCAAACCGGTTAAACTCCGCTTAAAAATTGACCTTGTGTCATATCCTGCCCGAGCGGAGGGGTTGGTAAATAGTACCAATGGTCCGGAAGACCTGGGCTCAATCTCAGGTCGAGTCATACCAAAGACTTAAAAAAATATGGTACTTGTTACCTCATTGCTTAACACTCAGCAATATAAGGTACATATCAAAGGTAAAGTAGAGCCATCCAGGGAAAGGTGTAGCGCCCTCCCCTACACCTTGGAGTAGTAGCTATTGAAAAGGGAGCCTTCTGGTCACCCTCGACTACGGTCGCCAACTTTACTTTTACTTATATATAAATATATATATATATATATATATTGGTATTTGGTTTCTTGGCTTGGTTTCTTGGTTTTATTGCATACCAACCTTTGTGAGTTATTTTATGTCAAAGCCATCCTTGTCGAAGTACAGTAGTGTTACTATTTAATCCACAGCAGGAGGAGATAAAGGAGTTCATGCCTTTTCCAAGGGTATTAGTCCGAAAGTGAACGTAGAACAATTGCTATTTGCATAGGTAAACAATTACTAATGATACAGAGAAAGTGAACGAAAAAGATTTGCACAGGTAGATACGAATGATCAAAAAAATGCTAAGAGATTGAGAGATAGAGTGTGGGGGGAGAGAAAGAGGAGAGAGAGAGTGTGTGCGTGAGAGTGAGAAATAGTGTGTGTGTGTGTACATGTGTGGATTAAAGCTCAAAATACTTCCAATTTATGAGGGAAGTACACTCTTCAAACAAACCCAAGAAATACGCCTTCTCTTTTTCAATCCAAACACTCTACTTTTTCCCCACTTTTTAAGTTCCATTAAAAAAAAAGTTGTGTCAAGACTTGAACGCTTTGCACCGACCGTCATAAGTAGAGAGAACATGTACCCACTTGTCCAGCCCCACCCAAATGACCCTTGAGTCCTCACCCAGGCCACTTACCATTCTTGACATTTATGTCACCCACAACACAAGATTGATGCCAGCTCTTTGGTGTATAAGTTTCCCTTCCAATTACCCAACAAAATACACTTACATTGAAATGTGAAAAGATCTAATCGATTTATAGCTAATCAATGATATATGAAATAATCCCTGATTGTGATAGCTTAACTTAGTGACACAAGCTCAAATATAACTTTCCCTACACTTTTTACCTACATTATAGGTGTAATCATCAAAGGTGTCTCGTCATCGAAATGTAAAGATTAACTTATCAAGTAAATGTTACGTAACAAAATTGTCCATAAATTTATGAAAAATAGCTTAGGTGTTAAGTGGTGGAACAAGTAAGCAGCATTTGCATGGCCACTTACCGCACATTACAGAAACCCCCCAGGTAAGACGAGCAAGGCATACAGGACACTGTTGGAGAATAGTATGGTATAGTTTAGTTTTATGGCATATCAACCATTGTAGGTTATTTAATGTTAAATCCATTTTTATGCATATAAACAGAGATGCAAAAACTTATATCGATCAACTAATTACGGACACTGAATGCCATCTAGAGGACAAATCAAGAGCATCGACCGATAGAAATGGAATAACAGAGACAGTCAAAAGAATTCGTACTGTCACCGAGCCCTGAATATGATGATGATAATGATGATGATAAATGACGTCTATGAAGTTTCAATCTTTATTTAAATTAAACAGAAGAAAGCCTTAAAAATTAATTGTTCCATGCAGCAAACATAGAAAATAACGTAAATATTTCTCGATTTACAAACCCTAGATATACAATGTATTTGTTTTTTTAAAAATCTTAAGCAGTACTTTAGTTAATATTAGAGTTAAAGTTTTCAAATAGCATTGAATTAGTCGTACAATTTTCTTTAAGTAGGGACAGGAAAATAATATGGGACGAAATCAATAAAACCTTCATATTTTCGCTTTTGACCTAAATTACTTCAAATGAGATATTTTTCAATTTTCCATGTCGACTCCAAAATTTGGCTACAATTGTAGAAAAGAAATTAAGAACACCTTTGACCTACATTATTTTTAATGCTCCTTCTCTTTTCTCTTCTCTTATTCCTTCTGTTTTGTTTTCATTTGCCTTTTCTTCTTCTTCTTCTTCTTCTTCTTCTTCTTCTTCTTCTTCTTCTTCTTCTTCTTTTTTCCCATTGCATAAATTATAAACTAATCACCATGCAAATTTGTATGCCAATCATGAGATTCCTCGTTTTAATTTCACGTCAACGTTTGGTAAAACATCCAGTGTTAAATCGCAGACACGGTGAGACAAACAGACAAATGTCCAAAATCGCATCAATTTATGTTATTTTTCTTGACAACCTCTATTTTAAAATTCCATTTACTTTGTTGTCAATAAAATCTTTTTACACCATTTCATCGACCCAAAAGGCAGGTTTAACGATTAAATTTTTTCTTTCATCTTATGAAATGAATATTGGTCAATAAAAAATGTCAGTTTCGTAAATGATTTTTTTAAATTTGAGTGTCTTATAGTGTTGCATATTGACCTCCGACCCGGCCAAGTTGTCAAATGAGAAATGCACCATAGTTGGTGGCAGGTGCATCCGGTCGAAGAGCTCAGGGGGTGGCCCTGGCTGTCGACGGGTTGAATTGAGTGGACATAGAACAATGATATAACCCAGGTGAGACAGGCAGTTGGAGTTCAGAGCTTGAAGTCAGTGTCCCAGATCGAGCTGTGGGAACCAGCTCTCAGCAGAGTGGCTGGGCCCCCAGGCCCCCGGTTGAGCAGCCCAGGAGAACGAGAAAGACGCACCTCCATGGCCGGAGGAGCTGGGGGGGGGTCAATATGTTGCAGTCTTTGTTCAGTCTTTAACTCACCTCTCACACATAACCTTTCGTAACCCTTTCCAACCATTACGAATAAAGTGAGAGGTATATTTTTCTAAAGATCTGTGTCCGCTCGTCGTTATTGCGTCGTTGTGTTTATGCATGCATATGCGTATGTATAGTTGTTCATGGCAATACAACAATAAGAGATTTATCAAATTTTTGGTTTTTATACTGATGGTTCATCTTAATCCTATTTAATTATCTAACATCCGGAAGAACTACGTTTTAATTACAAACTTTTAATTAACTGTGCATAGTTATTTTAATCAGACAAGTGCGTAAATTTTTCTTTTAAAGTTTGGGAACTGAAATTATTTTGTATTAGTTATATCTTGCAAACACATGGATTCCCACTGTCCCTTTCCCAAATGAGGGTCAAACCTTACGTTAAAACTTTTTCTCTGGATCAAATATATAATTGTGGTAGCTTTATATGATTGTCTATTAGAGAAAGAACACACTCTTCGCAAATATATATATATATATATATGTGTGTGTGTGTGTGTGTGTGTGTGTGTGTGTGTGTGGTTTGATTTTTAAGATATTGACAATAAAGCAATGATTTCTAAATTTAAGAATTTGACCAATTTATATAATTGAATAATAATGCCAAGATACTGAGGTGAGTCAGTACCAATTTCGAAAAAAAATTCTGAAGTCAAACTCGATATCTTTTGAAGAACAGTTTTTATGAAACCCAGTACACGACTCTTCATACTTATTAGATCTCAGGGATTTTTTTTTAAATTTATTTGTTTATTTTTTTTTTTCACAACTGAAAATTCATCTCAACGGTAAGATTGAGGGATGTTGAAAAAATTTACAAAGAAATACAACGGCCCAACTTCCCACCATATCAAAAGAGATAACAGTCCCAGTTGCAGAGTGGCTAACGTGCTGGACTGTGACATCGAAGTATGTGAGTTCGAACTCCAGTTGCACTATTACGTTTACTTTCGGGCTAATACCCTTGCGGAAGGTATGAATACCCCTATCTCCCAAATGGATTAAACTGTACCGCCACTGTTTTTCTACGAGGAAGACTTCGGCATTAAATAACCCACGAAGGTTGAGATGCTATTAAATAACAAAATCAACCAGACAACCTACTATATCAAAAGCAGAGTTTCAAAAATGTTTGGAATAATGGAAATTTGGCTGGGATAACCGCATTAAATTCCAAGAGGAGTACTTCAAAAAGAACGTTTAATTCATTTTTTCTTTTGGTATTGGTTAATACAGCTCCAGTCTTGGTTTTTAATACACTTCACACACACACACACACACACAAATGTATATATATATATAATATATATATATATATATATATATGAGGGTCAATCAATGAATAAAAGGAAATATTGCCGAAGAAGTTGGAAATAGGAAGCACTGTTTAGAGTTGAATCTATTTCGAGGAAATCTATAGAAAAGGTCCTTTCAAGTCCCAGACGAATGTCAGTATAACCTTCTTTTCTGAACGTAAAATCCGGATATTTTCCCTTTATGTTTCCGTTCTGTTTCTCCGACTCAGGCATGTTGTGGCATTTTTAGTCCATTCATAAACTTTTTTTTTGTTGTTGAGTAAAACATGCTTCTCTGTACGCATCACACATTCTTCTGCCAATTTCAAATGGTTTGCACTTTCCAGACAGCAAAAATTTGATGATAGACCTCTTTTCAAGCCTGGATCCCTGTGTTTGATTTGTTGCCATTTTCAATGGAGTCAGAGCAAAATATGTTTGTGATATTGTTTGCTATAAACAATTTAGAGTTTACATTTATGGAAATAAAAATTTGAAAAAAATTTTTTCCTTTTTCCAAAATAATTCTCTTTATTTATGAATGACCCTCGTATATATATATATATATATATATACTATATATATATATATATATATATATATATATATATATATCGTAAACGCCACCTTAAACCAATGTGTATGTATATATGTATATATGTGTGTGTGTGTGTATGTGGTGAGGATTCCCAATTCTGACTGAAATATTTCAGCCCTCTAAGTTTCTTAAAACAATTTTCTTAAATAATTCTTCACCTTTATTAATGTCTACAAACTCTGTTCACCCCTAAAGATTGAGTGTCAATGGGGACAGGACTATTTCAGGAACAGCGCGAAAAACGAAAAAAAAAAAAACAAAAAAAAAAAACAAATTGAAATCAGCTTGGCACGACGTCCGAAGTGTCTCGACAGATAAATCTTTCAAATAAAACCATTAAAAATTATGATTCTTTGTTCGTTTGTACGCGTGTGCTCCGTATTTATGTGTGCCGATGAGTACACGTATGTGTATGCGCGGTCACATGATTGCCTGTATGTACAGGAGGCTGAGTGATATATAAGAATCCAGAATATATATATATTATATATATGTATATATATATATATATATATATATAACTCTGAAACACTATGTAGCCAACACATAGTTCAAATCGGTACAACTTAAAATAGATATTGATAATAACAATGAGAGTATAAAAAGCCCTCTATAAATCTGGTTTCGTCAAATTTCGTTGTTATTTCAAATGTTTCTTTTAGTTGAGGAAAATCTCCAGATAGAAAAAAAATTGTATTGCTTATTTGGGCTTGATAACTTAAAAGTTCAAGTTATCACTTAGATTTTGATCTTTCTTCTTTATCTTAGAAATATTTAATGCCAAGTTAAATAATTACTTTGAAATCATGTGACTAATACAAATGCATGTTGTTTAAGACCCGTTAAAGATACTGCATGTTTTACACGTTCAAAAAGGGTTCATCAATTTCAGAAATTGTGGGGCCATATTGGCACTGTCTATGGAAAAATATCTTAAGCATAAGAAGATATCAGAGGTTGATCAAGTCATCTTATGATGCAAGAATCCCCTCGTTCTGGATGACTGATCTCCATTGATAATGAAGCCTTTCTAGCAGTAAGAAAAGAAAATCCTAATCTGACAACTTTAGGAATAGAAAAACATTTGAATACAATACATGCAACTATCATAACCGAGAAGATATTCCCCCGTAGTGTAGTTGCTAACGTACTGAACTGCAACATCTTACTAAGAGAGTTCGAATTTCAGTGATGCTATTACGTTTACTTTCGGATAATCTTCATGTACTCAAATTTGGAAAAGGCATGAGCCCCTCCATTCCTCCATCTATGGCCTAAATAGTACCACTACTGTTCTACAATGATGGCTCCGGAATTATATAACCCACAAACGTTGATATGCCATTCAACAAAGAAACTAAACCATTAAATCTTACCGCTTCTCAGCTAAAGCCGACAGTCAATATTTGGTCATATCGGACAGACAATATCTGGAAAGCATCATCAACCGTGAGGGAAGGTGGATGCTTTATAATCAAATACACTGAAACCGTTACTGTTTCTATAAAGCACAAGATTCAACCCTAATACTGTGTTTTGTGTATATGAAGGGTGTCGTCTGGTGAGAAAAATTGAATTGTAATAAACCAGTTAATTCTGAGAACGACAGTTCGTTTTAAAAATCAAAAAGATATTTTACTCTTGCAAGACGCACGTTACAAAATACACTAGAGACACAAATTTTATATCATCAACCCTATTCTTGCAACCTTACTCTTTTCGGATATTTACAGCAGTGCCTGTACAGGAAACGATAAGCCAATTAGGAAGAGATTTGAAAAGAAATAGATGTACTTTTTCTTTTAAACTCAAAGAATTTTATGCCTAAGGGATTAATAATCTTTCATTCATTAATTCTTTAATGGCATATCAACCTTCGTTAATTATTTAATGGCAAAGCCATTTTTGAAAAAGAACAGAAGTGACACTATTAACCGATAACCGGAGAAATAAGGAAGCTGATATCCTTCTCAAGGATATTAGTTAGAAAGTGAACATGATAGCGCCCAGGGGAGATCAAACGTTAATAATCTGCCAACTCGATATCATTGTCATTGAAGAAGAAGGAAAGTATGGATTAACTTTATAATCCCTAATTCAATATTGGTCAATTATATATCTTAACAAAAACTGACAGGACTTTTCTTTCCAACTTTTCACAATTTTCTAAATGCTTAAATGAACATCCATTAAATTTTTGTTTTAAATTTTGAAAAGTTGCTAATAGTGATTTAATGAAAAATGCAACGCTTTAATTTTTACAAGAATCATTGCAATGGCATGGTCTGATTAATATATTAGATGCCATTCTATTTCAAAGAAAACGGAGGAATTTCTTCTTTTGCAATCGGCTGATAGCAATGGCTCAGATCTCTCAGTTGGGATCATCAGGTAGTATCTATGCATTCTCTTGTGCTATGCTTTCGTCTTCAGGTGGCACATAACAAACCTGGAGATGAATCTGATCCAAGGGCTTTCAATTAGGTTACAGTATCTGCCTCATTGAACCTTAAAGAAAGAAACTGCATGACAGTGTTTGTGTGGACCCAGACTTTGTGAGAAGTCTTGATCATGGTCAGGAAATTATTACACCACTACCATCCTTTTACGAGGATGGCTTTGGCATTATATAACCAACGAAGGTTGATATACGATTAAACAGAAACCAAAAAAAAAAAAAATAATAAAAAAACAAAAAAAAAGAAATAAGAAATAAATGTAAGTAAAAAGGGGGAAAAACATTAATACCACAAAACTACTTCAGTAAGAAAAATACACGGATTTTTTAAAATTATAATTTTTGTAATTATATTCTTATTTATTTCTTAGCTATGTACTAAGCTTAGCTTAGTTGTGACATAAGACCAGAAGTATAGGGCACCCAGAGCGAACTGATCTCACAAACGATGGGTTGCTAAACAAGCTTGTTAACCATTACATCTCATTTGATGCCCATTTATTCATTTTTCAAAATGTAAAGTACTACTTTCAAAATCTTTCAATATATATATATATATATATATATATATATATATATATATATATATATATTCTATAGGAATTGATGACATTTCCAGTCAGTGCAACTCAGTATCTACTTTCGTTGTTCCATACTCTCTTTCAAAGTCGATGTTGTCCAATCATTCATAAGAAGGGCTCAAAGTTGCGACGAAGGTGCTGATTGACTGTTATATACAAATAGTTTTTTTTTGATAAGCAATCATAGGTTTTTCTGTCAATAACATTAAAAAATTAGCGGAAGTTCTTCCAGTTTGGCAAACAGTTTGGAAAAAAAAAATGTCACTGTTGTTAAATTTATTCTTCAAAGAATATTTTTGTTACTTTATGCAAAGAGATATATTCACAAATATTCCCCCCAATGTTTAAAATTTAACAACAAAGCATCAAAAACAAATTTGACCTTGAATAAACAATGTATGTAAATGCTAGTTTAGTTGTGTCCGTGGTGTAATGATTATCGTCGTAGGAAATGGACACGGCGACACGAGTTCAAATCCTGGACGAGGTTGATAGCATTTCACATAGCACTAATACCCTTGGGAAAGGTATGAATCCAATTATTTTCCCTCCAGCTATGGGCAAATAGTAGGGCAGACTAGGTTCTTCAGCCTTGGTGAGGCAACCAGTCTAGGAGAAGGAAAACTCTGAATTCAAACCTATTAAACTCCGCTTAAAAAATTGACCTTGTTTCATATCCTCCCCGAGCGGAGGCGGGGATAAATATGGTAAATGCTATTTTAGTTTCATTAAGATTTTTTGTGGCTTTCTTTTTTTTTTTTTTTTTGTTTATTTGTTTGCTCTTGTTTTTTAGAGGCGTGATTGTTTAAAGAAAATTACCAAGGGAAAAAGGTTAGAGGAAAAAATCCTCATAGCCCATACATATGGACATATGTACATACAAGAAAAGAAGAGGTAGTAATCTAAATTTTTCACAGAACGCATTTTCTCTGTAAATATTTTATCAAGAGTAGTAAATAGAGGAACTTTTTCGGCCATGAAGAGAATTAATTTTGAATATTTTTGTGCGAATTCCAAGTCAGCAACTCTACTATTATTCATACAATATATAATTCAGATTTAGACACAAATATATATATATATATATATATATATATATATATATATATATATATATATATATATATGCGTGTCTAGCCACACTGAAGAGTTCTGATAGAACGAAACAGTCTCTCTGTAGATGACAATATATATATATATATATATATATATATATATATATATATATATATATCATTATGGGAGGTCGGTTGATATGCTAAGGAGCTCAACGTCCGGGCCAAGATACTCAGGTGTGAAGACCACGCATTTGCAGACCCCTTCCTATCACTTTTGTGGCACGTTTGGCGTCACCAACACGTCAACAATCACTACCAACACCATCCATCACGAACCATCAACACACCTTCTCCACCACTCTTCTCATCTGTCACTCTCAGTAGAATTTACAACGGTATACGTTTCAGAAACTAAAAGAAAAAGTCTCAAGGAGAGTGAGGGAAAAAAAGTGCTAATAAAACGATGGGAAGAAGGAAAAATTCAGAAAGAAAGAAAGAAAGAAAGAGTAACCATTGGAAGAAAGTGTTCGGGTGAGTGAATGTATGAATGTTGGGTGTCAAGTGGGAAGGTTTTGTGAGTTTTCTTTGATTTCTTCGAGCCCCTTCCTGTCCCGGGCGGAAAACACACCAACAGGTGAAGAAGGGAACATCATATTTACCTAGATTTCGATATGCTGTGAAAACTCCGGGGTTTTTCTTTGTACTTGGAAGCAGACGCACCTGATCAGGGGAAGAGGACAAAAGCCGATGAATTCAGTGTAAAGATGAAAGAAATTAATCGCCCAGGTTGACGAATTATATTTAGGAAAATGATAAATTAAAGGTTAATATGCTTTAAGAACTATGAAAAGTGTTGCTTAAAAAAGAAAAATGTGAAATAAAAAATATTACTTTATCACCATTTCTTGCATTCATTAAAAATTACCAAAAAAGGCAATTAAGAAACACTGTCATGAATCTACCAGTTAATCTATTCTGTCGAAAAATGATAGAAATATTCAAAATTGATATATTGATTGACTGATTGATTTTAAAAGCATATCATACCGTAAAGGGTTATTTTATGCGTAGAGGTTAAGGAATCGCGTCCATGGTACATTCATATTTACACCTGGGATGATACTGATGCTTCTGTTTCGAAAGAAGAAAAGAATTCTGATTGTTATCTTCAAAATTTGCATGATAAGAAATAACGTTCAGTGCAAACGCAGATCCCACAAAATTGTCATTCAATTTCAAACTGGGTTGGAAATTGCCTTATTTTCTAAATTTGTACATTTTAAGTTTATTGTTCTTGTGAACATCTCGCTGTCATATGTCATTTTTGATGGGTTACACACACACACACACACACACACACACATACACGCGCTAAAACTTTAGTGTTGAGGTGCATTTATATGAAATAAAAAAAAGTTGCTCAGAGATTAGTTTGGTGAGCATAGAGCGTGCTGCACTTGTACAAATCCCGTCTTTAATCAAGAAACAATCGAGTACTGGTACTCACTCGTCTAGACTTCTCGACATCATCACTTTATTCATCATCTGTGCACGTGACTTCACCAAAATATTAACTATTTGACTTTTAAAATTTTCAAACTCCAGGATCGATTTTTTTTCTTTTGCCTCATATGTGGATTACAACTTAGATGCATTGAATTGGGACTCACGTATTTGGAAAGAAAGAAAGAAAGAAAGAAAGAAAGAAAGAAAGAAAGAAAGAAAGAAATTGATAATAATACCCAATCCAGGTCAGAAGAACTAGTTTTAATAACAAAAAGAAAAGAATTTGTCATCTAATCGATTTTGTCGTGCAAGCTGATCACTGTGAACATGAAAGAAGGCAAAGAGTTAAACAAGTGCTTTGATCTTGCCTGAGAATTGAAAAAAAAAAACTACGGAACATGAGAATGACAGTAATACCAATAGTATCAATCAATCAATCTTAGAAGAGTCACCAAGAACCTGGAAAAGAGACTTGATGAACCAAAGTTAAGAGGAAGACCATCCTGACTAAAGAACTATTAAAATCGGCCAAGATACTGAGAAGAGTCCTGGGGACCAGAAAAAAACATTTGGTCACTCAGACTTCAGGAAAAAGAAACATCAGTTAGAGCTTGAGTGAAAAACTCATATGTAGGGGGGCTTTAACGTTGATTAGCAAAGGTTTAATTATTACAGCTCTTGTAAGTTTGATCCTTGTATGTCTCCTAACACTTATGTCAGATTGCGCACATCTCGGTAAATATCTATCAAAATAATAACATACCAACGATAAACTCTCAGAAATTCGAATTCTGCAATTGATATTTCTCTCTTTATCTCAAATCGTAATATTTTTATCAGTAAAACAAATAAACAAATAAAAACTAATAAAAAAGACAATATTTTGGCAACATTTTTGTCAAACATTTTTCTATTGGCCAATTCAATATTGCTCTGTAAAAATATCACAAATGACTGTTGTGTAGAGTTGAGTACAGGTTGTTTTGCAAAATATCATAATTAAAAGCGAATGTTTGGTTTGGTTTGGTTTGGTTTGGGTTTGGGTTTGGTTTGGTTTGGTTTGTTTTGGGTTTGATTTGGTTTGGCTTTTTGGTACATCAACCATTATTGTTGTTCATTAAGGTCAAATCCCTTTTATACATACAAACAGTTCTATTTCAAACAATTCCGTTTTACATAAGTACACAGTTTAGTTCTATTTGACCTAAAACCTATCAGGCACTACCACTCCGGGCCAAAGTAGACATGGGAGCGATGGCAATGAAGGAGTATTCTGCATTCTCCAAAGCTCCAGCATTACTGGAACCTCACCATCAGATTGTTTCATCTCATATTGAGGACACTCGTTGGTGGGGTAGTCTTACCTATCTGTTGAGAAGAAGTCAATGTATTCTACGACCTCAGCCGACTGGGTAAGAATGTTTTATTGTTTTATGCTATTGTACAATGATACAGAATTGCTGATCAAATTATCAAGTTTCGTTTGTTTGTTTTTTATACGATTGATTGACTTCATTAAACATAATCTCTCTAAAGTTTCCCACTAAACAAACATAAAAACTTTATCTACCTTTGAAAGGATTAATTTACTGTGTTTTTCCTTGTGTATATAATAATTCGTGTTTTCGTTTTATATTAACGCAAACATCCAAATTCTGTAAACCAATCGTTTTTGTTTTATCAAAATAAATGAATCGATGGAAGTATGGGTGTCCTGATGATTATCAAAGGGGAAAATGAAGTCGGTGAGACTAGTTGAAATTTCAACCAAATGTCCTTTTGTCCCTATCGACTGATTAGAAGTGAGCAAAATACCAAAGCTGACTGTTCTTGCTAGTTATGGTGACAGGCAACCAGTCTTGGAGAAAGGCAAAAAGTAATTTCAAACCATAAGAAGACAGCGAAGACCATGAAATCATTCTACTATTTCTCCCAAGAACTGTCAGTTGACTGATAAAAGGAAGCTGTGAAGAGTTATGATCGACCAAGTCCTAAAGAAACATTGAACTTTCCATTCACCCATCTATATGAACTGAGGCAAAAGGTTCCTGCGCCAACGTTTACTCGGTGTTTGAAAAACCTTGGATGTTTCTTCGAAATTTATTCAGCCCTTTATTACTAGTAAAATCTAGCAGCTTGGAATGTGTCATCAAGTCTAATAATCCTTATCTGAAAATATGAATACCATATAAAAAGAAAAACCTGACCTTCTCCATTTAAGGAGATACGAAACTGATTAAAATTATTCAAAACAGAACTTTACATTTCAAGCAAAACAGAATCGACTGAGTATTAAAAAAGTTCATCTTTGTGTTTGTTGGGATAAAAATGGATTTTTTACAACAAATTTTAAAGGAACGAACTTTACGTAAAAGTTTGCAGAAAATTAAGAAAATAAACTTATTACTGTTTGTAATGTTATGTAAATGATATATTTTCTTATTAAACGTATTGCAAAGTTTTGTATCAACCTAATAAACATATACATGTTATATATATATATATATATATATATATATATATATATATATATATATATATAAGAAAAACAAAAACCGGTCATTTTAGGATTATGAATTTATTTCCATCCTGTTATGGGTATTGATGTGAATCAATAACACCAAAAATAACAGGACTTCTTCAGATCCAATGGATATAATTAATACAGCTAGAATAAACACACGAAGGAAAGGTGGGAGGGGATAGAAGAGGGGTGAAGAGTTTCCACCCCATTTGCCCACTTCCGGTTTTTCTTTTTATTACCGGTCGGAATCACAATAAAGTAACCAGACGTATATTCAAAACTCGCTTTCTACAGTTAATTAAATCTTATTTTTTAAATCTTAAATTCTAAATACATTTCAACGTAAATCGCCAGATTTAACAACAAATTTATTTGTTGGAATTATTTAAAATAAAATGTGAATCCACCATTTGAGGTGAACGTACGTACGTTTCAGTGGAAAGGTGACTAAATAAATGGGCACGAATATAAATTTTGAATATAAAATTCTAATTTTAAATTTTGAATTTAATTCAAGAAAAGTATTACTATAATCTTTTATCTTTCTTCTTCTTCTTCTTCTTCTTCTTCTTCTTCTTCTTCTTCTTCTTCTTCTTCTTCTTCTTCTTCTTCTTTTCTTTTTTTCTCTTTGTCTTTCTCTTTTTAATCAGTTATATCTCTTGATGTTTCCATTTGTTATACATCATTGCCTCTCACAGTCACATGATGTATTTTTTTAAACATAAAGACTGATTTCACTATACATAATCTTCTCCCTTGTTTTGTATTCCTTTAAACATCCATCGGTGATCTAACGACACCCGATAACATCTTTTTTAAAGTCCTGATAATGGTTTATCGAAACCAAAACGTTATCACGTCGACTTTCTTTCAGATTAGATTCTTCACTTTGCATTATTTTGTTTTTCAATTTTTTCTACACACACACACACATACACACACACACATATATATATATATATATATATATATATATATATATATATATGATAAAAAGAGTGATTACTCGCAGTACAATCGTTGAAACTAAGTTTCAGCAGTCTATGCGGCAAAAGAAATAATTGCCACAATAATTACAGTGATAGTAGTGTAGTTAATCACGGTTTTTAGTTTTATAGTTCTCAGCTTTAAGTATTCGAGCACTTTTATTTTGTTACACACACACACATACACACACATATATATACACACAAACACAAACAGAAACACACACACACACATATATATATATATATATATATAATAGCGGGGGTATATTTTTAGAAGCTATACATCAGTTCAATAGTCGATCCGCCGTTGATCAAAGTTTGTTTCAATTTATGTTTTTTTTTCTTTTGATTTTTTTTTTTTTGATTTTTCTTAAGTGTTGATATAAAAATGCCAATGCTCATATGAAGCGTTGCCAACTTAAATAATCTCCATAGCAAGACCAATGTTACGAGGTCACACCCACATACTAATGATGTTAAGACATACACTCAGATGAATAAAAATAAAAAAACAAGTACAAAGTTACTTACACACTGACCTCTGCATAAAGACCTACATATACACATAATGGCACCTTCGATTGAGGTCAGAGAGTACGACTAATATTAATTCTTTCAATCCGACGAAATGTTGGGTACTTCCTGTGCACGAATCAAACCAACTGGGAGTAGTTTTTTGTTTGAGGGAAAAGCCGGACCACCCAACATGTCTTCTGTCGGAACGCAATGCTGTTTTCTGAAGTGGGGACAAGCGTACGAAATCAATCTATTAAGAAATAGCCCGGCTAAGCGACGGAAACAGAAATTACAAAAAAAGAAAGAAAAAGAAGAAATAACGGGAATAAGTCAGGTAAAAAAAAAAAAAGGCGGGAAAAGAAGGGAAGAAAAGCGGGAAAAAGAAACTGATAGATTTATAGATGTATAATAAGCATAAAAAGGGATAACAAATAATATGCAAATCAGTTGAGTTTAGGGAGAATAAATGTATGTAAATGAGAAAAAGAAAGAGAACAACCGCTGAGTTTTAATGAGAGACTTGTTGATGGTGATGAAAATGATTAGAATAAGAAAATAACTCGACTTACAGATCTCAGGATCGAAATATTCATTTCGTTTAACTCAATTTACATTAAGGTAACATTTGAAAGGACTGAACCTGGTTTCTATGGAGTCAGGTGTTCGCTCGCTAACCACAGCATTACCGCAGTTGTTTATTGCATGATAAATATCAGGAAAATTCGTAAGGTGTAATCTTTTGAAATTTAGTTTAGTAGACCTTTATTAATGAGTCTCATTCTCACTGAGTGCCCCATGATTTTAATTTTGCGCAAAAATAAGCTAGGTTGAGGTTACCGGGTCGACAGATCCACTTATAAATTTAATTTGCATTAAAACCAATGTTTGAAAAGATCGCATTTCGTTTCTATTGCATAAGGGATTAACTTGCTAATCCCAGCTAAGTAATTTCTAAACTTTGCTTAGTTTGGCAGATAAATATACAATACTTGCAATTCTAAGTGTTCACCCATTTAAATACTGAACAAGTTGATCACTACTTAAGCGTAATTTTATCGTTAAGTCAACTACACAACAATAATTGCTTATCACTCATTAACTATTTAAGTGCCTTACTAGATGTTAACGAGCAAGAATAGCGGACTATTTGTTTGTGAGATCGATTCTGACACGGTGTCACGTATTTCTGACTTTATGACATGGTGATCTAACCTTAGTAAATGACTAGTGAATAAATATCTGCTTGTTCAGAATGACTCGAATTGAAATTCCTTATCAAAAACGAATATACCATTAGAACTGTCATGGGTTTAATCCTTACTGTTGTGGTTATGTATTCGTCTCAACTAAACTTAGTATATACTGACTGGTCTTGTGTTATACTGAGATCGAATTTGTTAGGGCGATTCGCCAAAGGTACTCTGATAGATAATTTTGAATTGCATTGTTTTGAGTTCGATCCAGAATTAATATCGGTATCAACTGGTTCATTTTTTCATCACTTTCATTTTCGTTCGGTAATAAACGAAATATCTGTTTTATTCAAGACCGGATAAAGACTTTGTAGGCCCCTGGACTACAGATATTGTGGGGCCCCTAGGATAGGGAAAAAGTTAAAGAACTATTAAATTCATTCTTACGAGACAATCTTAAATTTAAAGATTTGCTTTGCATGATTTCCTTGAAAGAGATTTCTTCAACTCATAAATATATATCCACCCTCTTCTCCATGGGTAGGATGTGACATAAGGTTAAATTTTAAGCAGGGTAAATCTGGTTTGAATACATAATTTTTCTTCCCTAGACTGGATTCCTCACAAAGGCCAAAGAACTCATAGTTGGAGAGAGAAGAGATGGTTTCATGCCTTTCCAAAGATATAAACGCGAGCAGATTCGTCCAGGATTTGAACTCGAGTCACCGATGCCATGTCCCACAAAAATAAGTGTCATATTAAGCGTGGCAACAAGATTGTAGATATCAGGAGCTTGCAATACATAGGTTTTAATTTTACACTCGCAAATAAAATAACTTTTCACTTGATATTTAGAGTTTCCTCCTCATTCGCTCGCGAAGACCCCAGGGATGAAGGCTCCTGGGATGCAGGTCATAAATCCTAAACCTTAACCCTTAACCCGGCACTAATTTTATTACCCGCAAGTTCATTTATTGTTATGTTTTACGAAGTTTGACACAGGGCCATGGGCACAGAACACTCAATGAGAACCGAACTCACTAACAGTGAACTACTGGCTGCGATAGCTAACTATAACATGAAAGTTTACCTTAGTTGTGACGTAAAGCAATTCATGACTATATAAGCCTTGTCACCCATTTTTTGAGCAGGATTATTCAGCTAGAAATCAGAATGTAGAATCTTCGCGTGTTGAAATTAAACAGTTATTTCAAAAACCATGATACGAGGTGCATACGATAAGTTACCAGACTTTTTTTGCACGGGCATTTGAAATAGTTGTAGACTCCTGAAAATTCACTATGTTATTGCTATACATCTTATGAGATGACTGACCAGTTTGTATGATTTCAGGTTCAAATGAACAGGTACAGCAGCAATTGGAATACACCCTACTAAAGACTGATTGTCATTGCTGGTGAATTCCAAAAAAGCAATCTGACATTTTAGAAGAACGATATGCAATAAAATTGTGTTTTAAACTTGGAAAAAATGCCACAGAAACGTATGTATTGCTTCAAACTGCTTTTCAACCATCTTGCATGAATTGAGCATCAATTTTTGTGCGGCATAATTGATTTAAGGAAGGCAGGGAGTCTGTGCGGGATGATGAGAAGTGTGAGAGGAGTAAGGAAGTCAATACATTAGAGTTGATTGTCCAGAGGGTTAGGGTTAGGGTTACTATGTTGAGGTTTTAAGGGAGTTCAGGAAGAGATTCCTAGGGAATAAGCCAGCACTCTTCAAATCGGGTCAGTGGTATTTCCACCAGTCCACAACTCGATCCTTGTCACAGACTATTTGACCAAGATGGGCATCAAGACAGTTCCTCAGCCTCCCTATAGTCCAAACCTTGCTTCCTGTGACTTTTGGTTATTCCCTAAGCTCTGCGGCTGTCGTTATGAGACAATTGAGGAGATGAAAGAGGCTTTGACGAAGGTCATTGACAAGAGGACTTCTATGGTGCCTTCCAGAAGTTGTTGGAACGGTACAAGTGCATTGCAGCCGGAGGAGATCACTTCATGTGTGTACTA
The DNA here is from genome assembly GCA_963585895.1 of Sepioteuthis lessoniana. NCBI lineage: Eukaryota > Metazoa > Mollusca > Cephalopoda > Myopsida > Loliginidae > Sepioteuthis > Sepioteuthis lessoniana. The sequence continues at coordinate 2,502,097 of OY757923.1, read as the reverse complement.
TCAATAAAAGGGCCCATACGAACAAAAGTCAGGAAACTTATCGTATGCACGTCGTATATACGTAGGATGATATAAAAGTAAAAATACAAATATTTATTACTTTAAAAATAATTAGATTATTTTTACAGATTTCTGAAGTTGTAAAGTAACAATGTTTAAAACCTAAAAGTTAGTAATACAATAAATACTAAAACCACTTCTCATCACTCAGCAATGAGGCCAATTTCCGATTACATAGCAAATAGCGTGTTATATGTATATAGGAATGTATGTGTGTATGCATGTGAGTGTATGCATATGTGTGTGTGTTTGCGGGGGTGGAGGTTGGAAAACCAACAGTCAAACAGCTGATCATTTCACGTGTAACAAACTTTCACTCTGAAGTGAGTCCATGTATGACCGAAAAATACGAACGCACACAGACCCACGGAGAAATATATAGAGAAACAGTATGTCTTTTTTTTTTTTTTATAAATACTTTTTTTTATTGTTTCTATCAGTGTTAGTTTCGTGGAGTAAGACTGAATAAAGAGACATGGAGTATCAAAAAGAATCGAGACTGAAACTTTAAATGAAAAAAAAAAAAAGTGCAAACGAAAACATCTATAAAGCCGAGTAACTTATATAAGAACTGAATGATGTATCGGCATTTACAATGTTCTCTCGACGTTTAGACGAGTCAATGCGAATTTGAAAAAAGAAAAGGAAGCCAGTCTCGATAATTTTTAATCAGCAAGTTTTGGCTAAAGACAGAATTAAGTAAATGTAACAATTCTCCTGATACATCAGACCAAACTTGGTGCTTCTTTTTCTTGTTCCCTTGACTTAAAATTCATTTCAGAAGTATGAGATTTGAAAACGTACCGAATATCAAAATATATTATAATGGTGAACCTTCATACCATATCGAAGGAGGGTTTCAAAGTTTGTTTGGGTCTTATAGCATATCAACCTTTGTAGGTTATTTAATGCCAAACCCATTTTTTACAAATACAGTTCTATTTCAAACAGTTCAGTTTAGCATAAGTAAAAGTTGGCGACCTAGTCAAGGATGACCCGAAGGCTCCCTTTTCAATAGCTACTACACCGAGGTGTTGGGGTGGGCGCTACTTCTTTCCCTAGATCGATCAACTTTACCTTTGATCTTTACATTATAATGCTAAGTATTAAGCAAGGCGACATCAAATACCATTCTTTAAATCTGGTATGACTCGACCTGGAATTGAACCGCTGTCTCCCGGATCATTGGCGAACACTCTACGCATTAGGCCAATACACAGTTTAATTGTTAAAAAAATTACATTTCCAGCTATTCCGTTTTGTCAAACAGTTCTATTTCAACCAATTCAGTTTAGTATAAGTATAGGTTTTGTTTACACACAATTAAATGTCAAAACAGGTCTATTTCAAACAATTCAGTTTAACATAAGTACACAGTTTAGTTCAATTTGTGGACCTGGAAGCAATGGCTATGAAGGGGTGCTCCGCATTCCCTGAAGCCCTTGCATGACTGGAACCTCACCATCAGATTGTTTAGTGTCATATACAGGACGCTCATTAGGGAGGGTCTTACCCATCTACAGAGGACAGTCGGTGTATTCTACAGCCCCAGCAATACACAAAGTTAAATGTCAAAACAGTTTTATTTCAGGTATTTCCGTTTAGCGTAAGTACACAGTTTAGACGTCAAAACAGTTCTATTTCTAACAATTCGGTGTTGCATAAGTACGCAGTTTAAATGCGAAAACAGTTCTATTTTAAACAATTTAATTTAGCATAAATACGCAGTTTAAATGCAAAAATCAGTATAGTGAAGGAAGCGCAGTTTAGTTCTATTTAACCCATAGATAAGACCCTTATTAGGTGCTACCACTCCGGGCCAGAGTGGACCTTGGAGCGATGGCAATGAAGGGGTACTCCGCATTCCCCAAAGCTCCTGCATTTTTGGAACCTCACCATCAGATTGTTTAGTGTCATATCTAGAATACACGTTGGTGGGGTCTTACCCCTCTGCAGAGAAGCAATCGGTGTATTCTACAGCCCCAGCTGACGGGGCAAGGATTTCAAAGGTGCCACGACAAATTGAAGACTTTCTGGAATAAGGACATTGCTGATCAGGGAAATATTTTAATTAAAATGAACATTTTAGATATTATTTATTTCTGCCTTAGTAAATCCAGCTTCAGTCTCGTTACTTATTTAACACTACACATAAAGGCGACTTTTTTCCTTGTACTTGACCAAGCTAACATAAACAAAATACCGTTAAGTCAGCTGGGTTTCGATCCCATCTTGAAGCATCTCGCTTGTCTAGCCACACTGATGACTTGTGATACAACGAATCAACCTGTCAGTAGATGACTATATATATATGTATATATATATATAAGTGTATCATCTTGGTTTCAAGAAAAAATAAAGCGAAAGTTTTATTACTCAGTTGTGAGATCAGGTTTTAATTCATTGAATACCTTTTTAGCTTTAAATTTCATCCAAATGTTTACAGTTTGATGGAGTATAAGTATGTTAGAACAATTATAATTTCATATATTTATTACCTTTATATATATATATATATATATATATATATATATATATATATATATATATATATCACGCTTAGATAAGTTTGGAACTTTCTTTTTTATGATCTTATGTTTTTTCTTAATTTTTTTTTACTAATTTCTTTGCACCAGTTGAAAAAGAAGTTACTCCCAAACGTTTTCCTTCATATCGATTGATCATCTTCGGTAGGTTTTTTTTTTTTTTTTAAATAGCTTTTGTTTCTTTTCATTTTGTTTTGGTGTGAAATTTATTGTATAGAAAGGGTTTATAATTGGTGGGGGTGGTATTATTTTGTTAGCGTGTTCTTAGCTTAAGACGCTTAGTTTGATTTGCTTATTTTGTTTTTAATGGCTTATCAATCCACTTGGGTTATTCAGTGCCAAAGTCATCCCTGGAAAAGAACAGTAGTGGTATTATTTAGTCCATAGGTCGGGGATTATGGATTTCATGACTTTCCCAAGGTGATTACTATGAAAGTGAACGTAATTGCGCGACTAGAGTTTGGTCGTAGTCCATCATGTCAGCCACTATGTCTCGGAGACTCCCAGAGAAGTTAATGCCGTCGTAGAATGCTTACAACAATCCAAATTTGGCAATATATATATATATATATAGTTGAGGTTTATGGTTATCACTAGTTCACTTGGGGAGTTAACGGATGACCAAATATGGAAGTATTATTAAATAGTGCTCAATATCAATGATAGAGCTTATATATATATATTACATGGTATTTTCTGTGACCTTGGATTTCATGCTTTGTGTATTCGTCAGACAGAATGCGTAAAGCATAAAACCCATGGTCACAGACACTATCATGTAATAGATAGATAGATAGATAGATAGAAACTGTTTTTATGATTTTATAATCATAATTTATACGAGAGTTAATCAATGATTATGGGTGCTTATTTTGATTATTAAGTACCTTACTTTTGTTCTTACATTCTACCAAAATTTGGGATAATTTTTACTGCCCTTCTATATATCCTGACAAGGAAAAACAAATCTTACAAGAGCAACCATCTGATCTGATATTTGATTATTACTTTAAGAAGTAGAATATGATCTATAATCCCTTTAAATTGGGAGTGTACGTGTTGGTGAAGGACAAAATTACATCGTTCCTGCCTTTAGTGTGTTGAAAGAATCAGACTACATCGACCTTCTCCTTTCATGAGATGGGAGAGGTTCTGTCTCGGATTCAGAATCTCTAACGCCATATTCACCTCGTTTTTGTCAAAAGTCGAACACAGCCGAGAAAAAGCAACAGACTTTACTGGTAGGCGAGGTAGCTATACTTTAAGTGTTGTGAAATGATACTTTGATCCTAAAGCGGGTGAACGGATACTACACTCTAATCTTGAAGAACTGATCCGTACGTTAATAATGCTGAAATTTTGATACATGATACATGGAATTTTACATCATAACGTACTGGACTGCGACATTATAGTAAGTGAGTTCGAATTCTAGTCGCGCTGTTACATTCACTTTCGGACAAAATACAATTGAGAAGGGTAAGAACTCTTTAATCATGTGATTAATGGATTAAATAGCACCACTACAGTCCTTCACCAAGTTTGATATGCCATTAAACAAAAACTTAAAACTAAAGAATTTTGCGTGCTTGATGTAATTGATTTCTAAACGTGGCACAAAAATTATTTAGATGGTTGTGTGAATTTAGCAAATTGTACTTAACGAGTTTGTAACAAAATTTTTCTTAATATTCTGACAGAGAAGACTTTCGGCTACAGTGATAAAAGGTTAAGGCCCAAAATGAATAATAAATAAAACAAATTGTAAAACAAATAACAGGAGGTTATATATTATTTTTATATATTACTTTTATGCATTATTTTTATATATTATTTTGTCTACAAGCAAACATTTCTAAAAATTTGTGTAAGTATCAATTTTTGTTCGTTCACAATGTACGTAAATGTTTTAGTATTCTAATCACTTACTAGGATATCAGTCCTGAATTTCTTTAAAGATAAAACTTTGTCATCGGCGTGAAATCCGTGACTGCTTCTTTTAGTTTAGAGGCTGGAGAATCTAAGGTTGGCCTTCGACTACTGCACTGCAACTTAATAGAAAAGGGATAGCCGGTATTCATACCCCTTAGATTTTGGCGGGAAAAACGGGAATAAATATTTAAGAAATTATAATTCTTAACTTTTTTTTTTTAGATTTGATGAAACACTTAGATTTATTGTGGAATTTTGCATGAGTAATCTAGTATATTCTTAAACATGATACCAGGAAATTTGCATGCGTGATGTATCAAATTCAAAATGTTATGTAAGGAAATTTGCCTATGTGATATGTTTTATGGATGCTATATAATTTGCTTCATACATTTCATATTTGAAAAGCATTTACCAAGCCTCATGTACGGACAGAATGTGACACAAGGTCAATTCTAAGTGGAATTTAACGGGCTTGAATTCAGAGTTTTTCTTCTCTAAGACCGGTTGCCACACCAATGTTAAAGACTCCAGTCTGCCCGAGTATTTACCCATGGCTGGAGGGAGAACAGTTAGATGCATAACTTTCCAAGGATATTAGTGATCAGCCTCATCCAGTATTAGAACACGAGTCGTTTTGTCCATTACCTTTGATGATATCCATTACATCAAGTGCACCACCATCTTATATACGAGGGATAAGGAAAATTTCCCCTTTGTAAGCAATATTCAAATCTACAAACATATAACAATTCATTTTGACTAACTTTTGGATATAACATTGTTTTGACAAATGCTTGAAACTATTCACGGCAACCGGTTATGTTGATATGAAACAACCACAGCAAGTCAATTTGCTGGTATGCGGTCAGTCTACTAAAAACATGCAACTTTGCTTGAGTTTGATGACCACGTGGACAGTCACAGAGTTAAAATCAAATCTTTTAGACAAGGAAATCATGAAAGTGGTCTACGCATCCACAAAACATTCAGTTTACCAAAAGGAAAAAAAAATAATCTAAAATCCACCTTTTCGAGATTATCCATTGTAAATGAAGATGAAAAAAAAAAAAAAAAGAAAAAGAAAACGGTGAAAGGGAAAGGGGTGGGTTGAGAAAAGGGTAGGAGATAGCTGTGGTAATAAAAAAAATTGTCCTTCTCTCCACTCACGACCCCGAACAAAAAGTTTTTAAAGAAGTTGATACGAGGCTTTTGTTGAGGAACAAAACCTTAAGTAGAGATGGATGGAATGAAAAAATAACAAACACCAATAGAAGTAGCACGTGTTCTTTGTCTGAAATCGCACCTACAGACACATGCATATACTTACCCTATATTTCTCTATCTCTCCCGCTCTCTTTTTTTATACGCACGCACACACATATACATGCACACACACACACACACACTATCAATCTATGTTTTACTCATGGACATCCTCCACATTGACACATTTAGAACTTACAAAATATATAATCACGCACATACATACATATATACATACATACGCACGCCCGGAGTGTGTGTTTAGACAAATATATACACATTCGCTTGAATATAGTAAAATGCACACAATAATAAACTCACGTATTGACATATCCATAAAATATCTTTAGCAATAATCTGAATGATGCACCAATAGGAATTTCACTTCATTTTTCACTGTATTTGCATACAAGTTGAAATACCCGTTTACGGCTTGGCAATAATAACGGTAAACTAATTTCACCGGTATACATTTTTCAAATAGAGGAATTATATAATAAATTGAATTACCAAGACCAGAAAATCCAGCAAGCAATACGCGTGGCATACTGGTTCGACTTTATCTGGTCTCTTCAGCAGTGTATACCGTGATCTCCCCCACTGAAGATCGAACCAGCAACCACAGCATTCAGAACTGAAACCTAACCACTAAGTTACAGGTCCACATCGCATACAAGCGATGCCAAATTATATCTATTTCCTTGCCCACCAGTTTATGATTACGCAGATGCGTATCTCCAATCCTTTTGGGAAAACGTAGCCCTGGAGGTGACCGTGTCATCTGTAAAGAGTACAGATATAACTTCCAAGACGTATCAGGTTATTTGGCATTGTATTTAACGTGACTAGTTAATTTGGCATCGTCCGTATGGTCCTGTAGCTCAGTGGTAGGGTTTCTTCGGCTTAGATCACAGTTGGTTATAATAACGGTAAGCTAATTTCTTCGGCTTAGATTACTGTTGGTTATAATAACGGTAAACTAATTTCTTCGGCTTAGATTACTGTTGGTTATAATAACAGTAAGCTAATTTCTTCGGCTTAGATTACTGTTGGTTATAATAACGGTAAACTAATTTCTTCGGCTTAGATTACTGTTGGTTATAATAACGGTAAACTAATTTCTTCAGCTTAGATTACTGTTGGTTATAATAACGGTAAACTAATTTCTTCGGCTTCGGTCACAGTTGGTTATAATGACGGTAAACTGATTTCTTTGGCTTGCATAACAGTTGGTTATAATAACGGTAAACTAATTTCTTTGGCTTAGATTACTGTTGGTTATAATAACGGTAAACTAATTTCTTCGGCTTAGTGTTATATAATAGCCGTGGGATTTCGGTTCATGCCTTTGAGCTTAGTTAGGCTGAGAACCTTTCGGCTCAGCACATGGGTTAGTTGGGTGCAACATTGAGGCAGGTGTTAACGCGGGCGCGCGCGGGCGGATGGAGGTGTCACTCAGATGTCATAAGAGTCCGAGACGAAACGGAGTGACAGGGTACGGGTGACGTCACGCACCGGAAGCGCGCGGAGGTTTGTGCGAGAATCTGAAGGTAGTTAGAGTTGAGATTAGACACGGGACGAAGACGGTCGACTTTTGGAGCTCGCAGACGCGAGGCGAACATGCGCCCTATGGGAGCCGTTCGAGATGGAGGCCAAATGAATAAGGCAGCATAGAAGATTGTGTCTCTCCTCCTTACGTCGAAACCTTTTACTCAAAGTTAATAAAAAGGTTTCGTATCTGAACAAGAAGTCGTTACGTGTTTTCGAATTCCGAGATTCTTATGTTCTTTATATGTTCTATCGTTATGAACATTGTATGTCCATTTCGCACATAGCGTTAATTGTGAATATGTAACATTAGATTACTGTTGGTTATAATAACGGTGAACTAATTTCTTCACACTGATTATATTAAAAGATAAATCATCATAATAGGAAATAAATTTCTCTATTATATTCTAATATGATCTTATGAATTTGATTTTGTTTTGAGAAAAGTTAAAAGGAGTTTAAAGCAGGAATAGTTTAAGTGAAGTTAATAACAATTTAAACATTTTTTGACTTAAATATTTTTTGTTGTTTGTCTGAAATGGTTGTCCTGACCAAGCAATAATATTTTGCAATTATTATATATGTATAATTATTATTATATATATACAATTATTATATATATATATATATATAACAAGAAGCATAACCTGCAAATGTAATTTAGTAAAAGTAACGTCGGTGACTCGTCGAAGGCGACCCGAAGGCTCTCTTTTCAATTGCTTCTCCCGGGCCATTGACAAACACTATACCTATCAGGTGAATGAGCCGGTAAACCTAATTAGTTAGGTTTAATTAAATGTAAATGATTATTTTTGTAAGACAAACTTTTATTGCTTTTTCTTTTGAAGTTTGAACATTTTTAGTTTTTATTGCGATGAAAGAAAAAACTCTGATCAAAGATTAGATCAATACTTGAAACTATTTGACTGTGTGCAAATAAACGAGCTCTAACTGAATAAACATCAAGGGCATATTATATTATATTATATTATATTATATTTAAAAATTGCTCATGATGCTTGTTAGCTATGGGATTTATTTATTTCATCTTAAATTATATTGACGAAAACTTCTGCTCTTTTAGCATTTAGGTCCTTGGTAAAACGTCCTAATTTTTTTTTCATACCCTTATTCTCGTCATGAAAAAGAGATGATTTCTCTGTGCTGATAACAGTTTGAGAGCAAACACTTCCCTATAGTGAATCACAATATTCCTGTATCAGGACCATTGGTAATAATATCTAGCCTCACTATTTCAAACATGACGTTGTTAAACTATAATTTATCCCAGAAGTATAAAATACAAATGATAGATTTGAGCGTCATGGTTGGTAGGTAATCCCTTGATGGCCAACATGAGGAACCTGGTGATCATCTTATGACTGATGGCTACTCTACTGATAGAGAGTTACATGTGAAAATGATACTGTTAGAAAAAAGATAAAATATGACAAAGGATAACAAGCCAATGCTCTCTTATTATTTGAAGATTAATCCATGTAAAATGGAATTTAAGAACAGTGTGTCAGGAACCCGAACAGTAAATAATCAATAATGTTGCTAGGCATGAAAAACATATTCTGAGGAGAGATTGATTATGGAATTTTGAATTGATGGAGATTCGACGAAAAATCAATCTGTCCAAATGACAGTGTTACTGGGGTCCGCAAGATAAATAAGAAGACTTGCCCACGTGAAGACAAAGATTAACCAGTTTATCATATAATAAACGAATACTGAAAACTGGCATAAAAGAAGTGCAAGACTATGTACTTATTGAGTGGGGAAAGTGATTCACCGGGAATTGTGCAAGACATTAAAATCCGTCATACAACCAAATTGTAAAGGCACAAACCAGAATCTGTCCGAGAAAATAAGATTCATAAAATTCTCTGTGATTTTGAAATACAAAGGGAATCTCTGCCATAAGTGTTCATTAACGTTAATTAACAAGAAAAAAATAACATCTAGTGAATTTCGCTGTTCCAGTAGATCATAGAGTGAAAATAAAAGATTGGTTTGGTTTGGTTTGTTGGTTTTATGACATATCAACCTTTGTAGGTTATTTAACGTCAAATCCATTTTTATTTAAATAATCTGTTCCATTTAAAACAATTCAGTTTAGCATGGGTACACAGTTTAATTGTCAAAAACATTTCCATTTCAAACTATTCAAGCAGTTATATATAACTATTCAGTTTAGTGTAAGTACAGTTTTATAGTCAAAAACAGTTCCATTCCAAATAATTCAGTTTAGCATAAGCACGCAGTTTAAATGTAACTACAGTTTAATTGTGAAAACATTTCTATTTCAAGCTATTCAGTTTAGTCAAGCAGTTCTAATTCAGCTAATTCAGTTTAGTATCAGTACAGATTTTGTTTACACTCAGTTAAATGTCAAACAGTTCTATGTTAAACAATTCAGTTTAGAGTAAATACAGTTTCAATGTCAAAAAAACAGTTCTATTTGAAATAATTCAGTTTAGCATCAGCACGCAGTTTAAATGTAAGTACGGTCTAATTGTCAAAAACGTTTCTATTTCAAGCTATTCAGTTTAATCAAACAATTCAGTTTAGCATAAGTATGCCGTTAGTTCTATTTAACCCATAGATAGGGCCCTATCTAGAGTTACCACTCCGGGCCAGAGTAGACTTGGGAGCAATGGCAATAAAGGAGTACTCTGCATTCCCTAAAGCTCCAGCATTGCTGGAACTCCACCATCAGATTTTTTAGTGTCATATCCAGGACACTCGTTGGGGGGGGGGTCGTACCCCTCTGCAGAGATGCAGTTGGTGTATTCTACAGCCCCAGCCGACAGGGCAAGAAAATAAAAGAAAGCGAAAAGATAGACAAATACCAAGATCTTGCCAGAGAACTGAAAAAAGCGAAACATGAGGTATATGTTGGTTGTTTTTTTAATGGAATATTAATCCTAGAGGGTTATTTAGTGCTAAATCTTGATCACACACATGTACACACATACACACACACACGTTTACACAAATGCATACACATACATCTGCACCTGTTCTAGAAAAGGACACACATAAACTCCCGTGGGACTTAGGCATACACACGGATCACCTAATCTTGGCCAGAAGACCAGACCTAATAATAATCAGCAAAAAAAGAGAACTTGCAAAATTGTTGACTTTGCTGTTCCGGCTGACCACAGAATAAAACTGAAAGAATGTGAAAAGAAGGATAAATACCTCGACCTTGCTAGGGAATTGAAAAAACATGGAACATGCAGGTGACAATTATACCAATTGTAATTGGTTCTTTTGGAACAGTAACTAAAGAATTACTAAAGGGACTGGAGGACTTGGAAGTTGGCGGACGAGTGGAAACCATCAAAACTGCAGTATTATTGAGAACGGCCTGAATACTGAGAAGAGTCCTGGAGACTTGAGCAGATTTGCTATCACTTAAACTCCAGCGAAAGATCATCAGCTAACGCTGATGTGAAAAACTCTAATGAGTAAATAATAATAATAATAATAATAATAATAATAATAATAATAATAATAATAATAAAGAACTGAAAAACTAGGGAAGAAGAAAATGACAGTGATATCAATTATTGTCTGAGCCCTTGGGACAATTCCAAAGAATCTGGGAAAGAGACTGGGTAAGAACTGTGACCGTACAGACATCAACACTTTTGATTTTGCCTGGGATACTAAAACAAATCCTGGAGAGTTGAGGAGTCTTTCTGTCACTTGGCCTTCAGTGAAAGCCACCAGTTCCTACAGAAGAGAAAAGCTCACACAGTGTATAATAATAATAATAATAATAATAATAATAATAATAAGAAGAAGAAGAAGAAGAAGAAGAAGAAGAAGAAAGAAAGAAAAAAAAAGAAAGAAAGGGTAATAACTAGACACGACTGGGTGGGAAAAGTGATCTACTGGGAACCTTGCAAGGAATTGAAATTTGACCATGCGAACAAATGGTATATGCACAACCCAACATCTGTCTTGGAGAATGAGACGCACATAATAATCTGGGATTTTGAAATACAAACGAATCACCTAATTTCGGCCAGACAACCAGACCTTATAATAAACAACAAAAAAAGAGAACTTGCCAAATTGTAGATTTTGCAGTTCCGGCTGACCACCGAATAAAATTGAAGGAAAGCAAAAAGAAGGTTAAGTACGTGGACCTTGTTTGAGCATTGAAAAAAACTGTGGAACATAACAGTGACGGTTAGACCAATTGTCGTTGGTGCACTTAGTACAATCACCAAAGAATTGATAAAGGGATTGGAGGACTTGGAAATATGAGGACGAGTGGAGACCATCCAAACCATAGCGTTGTTAAGATCGGTCAGAATACTAAGAAGAGTCCTGGAGATTTGCGGAGACTTGCAATCACTGAAACTCGAGTGAAAGACCATCAGCTAACGCTGATGTTAGAAACTCTCAAGGAATAATAATAATAATAATAATAATAATAATAATAATAATAATAATAATAATAATGTCTGCACATGTATATACGTTATTATTTAATGTACTGTGAGTTTCAATACAAACCTATGGGGCCCAAGCACACACTCAGTGGCTTACACAATCATCTTTAGGTACGCATACACACATTAAGTGCTTTCTCACCCGATTCTCCCAACGAAAACTCTTCCCATAACTTTGTAAGGTATTTTATTAGAGTTAGTATACAAATGTTAATGCGATAAATATGTGATGTCTTGTATATATGTGTGTGTGTGTGCGCGTGTGTGAGTGTTTTTAATTCTTACCTCCCCCCCCAATCACTTGTCTTGATGACCGGTGCTCGCAGTCAATTTCTTTCTATTTTCTTCTTTATATTCTTCATCTTTTTTCGTTCTTTCTTTCCATTTCATTGTTCTCGCTCGTGCTTCCAATTCTGTCGACCCATTTTCCTGTTCCGCAAAAACTATCGTCACATGATGTTTCCCATCTAATTTCGACTTTTCTTTACAAAATTCTTTTTCTTTTTTTTTTTTTTTTACTTGTTGCATTTTTTTCTCGTCTATTGTTTTTATCATTTCTTCAACCATTCCATCCCTACACCTATTTTCCGTTTTTTTTTTTTTCATTTCTTTTTCGCATTTATTTATATTTTTTCAATTTTCTTTCTTTTGTTCCGTATTTTCTTTTTTTGTTTGTTTGTTTGTTTTTTTTTACTTCGAAGTCTCATATTCTTCCTGGATTTTTGCTCTTCTTCTTCTTCTTCTTCTTCTTCTTCTTCTTCTTCTTCTTCTTCTTCTTCTTCTTCTTCTTCTTCTTCTTCTTCTTCTTCTTTTCCCTCGCCATTTCTTCTTCTTCTTCTTCTTCTTCTTCTTCTTCTTCTTCTTCTTCTTCTTGCCTTTCTCTCTTCTTCATCGTTTTTCACCTTCTCCTATTCTTCTTCCTCTTGTTCTACTTCTCCCTCGCCTTCTTCTTCACCAGAAATTATTTCTCTTTTTTTTTTTTCATTCTTACTGAAAACAAAATCTTAACGTTTTAAAAAATCTAGTCAAATAATAAAAAAGTGAAACTTTATTCAAAATATGCCCAGTTTGTTTGTGGATTTTTTTTTCTATTCAGTTCATTCAAATGGAAAATCTCTCTCCATCATTCAAAGTAACCATTTCCTCATTTTCCTTCTTTCTTTCTCAAGTAAATTCAGGCCATCACACACACACACACACACACACACACACACATACACACACACATACACACACACACACATACACACACACACACACACACATACACACACACACACACACACACAAAATACATCTGCGTACATTGCACATTTCTAATTTCGGCCTAAAATCTGCTTAACAAAACATTGTTGTTTTGAATATAATTTTCAATGATTTATAATTTGTGATACATGAGTTGACATATAATGACTGAAAATTAGTTGCAATTATATTAGCTCCATTGACAATGGATATAATATAAAATATTAGGGTGAGTCAAAGGTTTTGCAATATTTTGTTCCATGCTAGATTGAAGCATGTGCATCAAGTGAACAAAATAGTTCAAGTCGTGGTTGGTATCCGCTGTAGTTAATATACGTTAATATATTGTGCATAGCTTCACTGAGTATGTGATTTGAAAGCCGCACAAGTGAACGTATAACTTAGACTAATTCAGAAACTTAAACTTCGTAAGTTTGAATTTAGCTGTAACGCCGTGGAAGCAACGAAAAACATTTGTTGAACGAAACGTGAAGACACAATTGATCAAAGAAGGTTAAAAAAATTTTGTTCGGGTTGCAAGGACCACGAGGGTCAGGCAAAATCAGGTCAGGATAAAACCATGGACTCCGAGGCCGTGCTCCGAGCCATAGATACAGATCCGGTGAATACCACTCGATGAGTATCAGACTAACTCTATATCTTACAATCCAGGGTTTTTCCTCACCATCACAACCTCTGCAAAAGCATTTGGAGCTGACTAATTGTGTCTCATATTACCAAAATATTGCAAAACTTTTGATTCATCCAAGTATTATATTATATTTCATTTATCATATTATATTATATCATATCATTTTGATACCAACATAGTTCCTGTGAAAAAAAAAACCGAATTGTTTACATATGAATCAGATCTTTTGCCTAAGATCAAAACTTTGTATCTGCGCTCTCAGTCTGGGATCAAAATGAAGTATCTGCACTACTTCTGCCTCGGACATAGGTGCACTTGAGGAAATCCCACTGTAGTCACAAAACAATTTCCTTTTAATGTTATAAAATAAGAACTAACACAATTGGACTTTGAGGTTCGTTCACCCAGAACAACTATCGTCATTTTCAAGTTTTACGTTCTCCATCAGTTTAAAGTACTTATTTTATTATGCATCATTTTTAATTTATTTTGTTTTACGGGCCCAAAAGGAATTAATTGAAATAACATTAATTTTAATGGGAGGATTTGTTTTGAATTGTGTCGTTTCTGACCTACAACACCCTCCTTCATGAATCAATTAGTAATACAAGTCGACGTACCATTGTATAAACGAAGATAACTTTAATAATAAAAACAATATATATATATATATATATATATATATATATATATATATATATATATATATATATATATATATATATATACGTGTGCGTGTGTGAGAAGGAGAGAGGGAAAGAGAGTTTAGGCAGCAGTCTTTCTCTTAAACATCTTTCGTTGAAAACCACAGACGAAATACTTCTAACAGATTTTTTTAATTGATTATTTTTTGTTGTCCAAGAAGATTTCTTACGGTTGGTTAAATTTTATATAATAGTTTTCAATAAAACTCTTCCTAAGCTTTTTCCATCATCGTCAGTCATTTTCAAGATTGTGGAGTGTTCTGGAGCGAAAATTTTGGATAGTTTTTCTGATAAAATTAAAACAAAGTTAGATATTTTATAACGACAAAAAATGAATGATAAATTTCGTTAAAAAGAAAGTTGTCTATGGTTTCTACATAATCTGTCTCTGTCTGTCTGTCTTTAAATATATATATATATATATATATATATATATATATATATATATATATATATATATATTTCCTGTGTCTATTCTGAATTATTTTGTCCATTAGATCTGAAGAAGTCCCGTTAATTTTGGTGTTTTTGATTTATATCAAAACCAATAACAGGATAGAAATAAATCTATAATCCTAATGTGACCGGGGTTTTTTTTTTAAAGAAATATATATATATATATATATATAATGCAAACCTCCACCCCCATCCCTCTCTGCTCCATCACCTGACACGAAGTTGGTTTCTAGAACAATCGACTGACTCCATTGGTCACCCAGCACATCAGGTTTAAACTCAGTTTAGCATGATCCCACTAAATTTGTTGTAGTCAAACCCAAGAAATATGACTCAATCACACAGAACCCGCCCTAGAATTGCCTGGATTGCTGTACCCATTCAACGACTCCAGCACCTCGTAGACTTCATATCATTTTAAGTAACTGCTGTTGGTGTTGGTTTTGGTGGTGAAAGAATGAGCCACACGTTATTAGGTACTTTTGGGGACACTTCGAGGACATATGTAATATGCTTTAAAGCATTTCATGGGGTAAATAAATAGATTGCACTCGGTTACCTTGTACCCAGCAGCAGCAGCAGCAGTAGCGGAGAATAATACCCAACTCGACTTCTTGGTAGAAGCAGACCCATGCTTTTGCAAAGAACACTAAGCACTAACTACCAGAGCCGGGATTTGAACGCTGTACGCTGATTTCATTTTGCGTTCTGTAAACTGTTAGGTCGAACCTGACCCTCGAAGAATAAATAGAAAATATGAACATGGGGAAAAAAATTGAAAATTTGAAAACAAAAGAATTTGAATGAAGGCAAAATAAAACGAAATAAATAACAAATGCCTGAAAGTGTTATTGGCAGTAATTGTAGTCGTTGCAGCTGTTTGGGCTATGATTATAAAACATGAATAATAATAATAAAACATACCACACTATTGACACATATAAAGTTTTTATAATAATAATAATAATAATAATAAGAAGAAGAAGAAGAAGAAGAAGAAGAAGATGAAGAAGAAGAAGAGGAAGAAGAAGATGAAGAAGAAAAAGAAGAAGAAGAAGAGGAAGAAGAAGATGAAGATGAAGAAGAGGAAGAAGAAGATGAAGATGAAGAAGAAGAAGAGGAAGAAAAAGATGAAGAAGAAGAGGAAGAAGAAGATGAAGATGAAGAAGAAGAAGGGTCTAAGACGTTTTGGCTTTGTAAATGCGTAAAAACTTGGGAATTTTTTTCTTTTATTCTTCCATCTAAAAATGCCACAGTTGTACCAATCTGGTGTCTGTTTCTTTCTTTGAATTAATAAAGATTTGATTACTTGTGCCTGAATTATGAAGATATTTATTGGACACATTTTTACCAAAAGAAAGTTTGCAAATATTTTCCCTTCTTAATGATCAATATAGAAATCTATTCTCTTTGAAAAAAAAACAAACAAAAAAAAACGGCAATTATTCAAAGTAGTGGCAGTGTTAGTACTCTTGTACGCTAAATGGCTGTGTGTCGATCAGATCAAATCCTGGAAACATCACCCCACAACACAGCATCTGTATGACCACTCACCTCCCATCTCATAAACCATCCAAGTAAAACGAGTAAGACATGCAAGGCACTGCTGGAGAAAAAGGGAAGAACTTATGAGCAAAGTTTTCCTGTGCGTTCCCACTCATGGACACACCAGTGTGAGCAGATTAATATTTATCATCTCTGTGCGAACACCGAATCCTGTCTGGGGGACTCGCCAAGAGAAATAGAAGCAAAGGAATCCGTTCTAATGTGCCATATTACTGTTATTCCATATATTTCTGATTGCTCCCACCAGCCTCACAAATTTTCTCCTAGTTTTAATAGCTACTGATATATCGATGTGAATATATATGTATATATACATATATATTCTTCCACCATATTCGATGACGGCCATTGACAAAACCAAAGCTTAGTGAATGGCCTACACAGGTGATTTGTTTATAGTGGTGAAGGTTTGGGTTAGGACACTCCTCATGTTTGAATTCAGATTTTTCCTTCTCTCAGACTAGTTGCCTTTCCAGGGCCAAAGTTGAAGGGTTTGGTCAATCCTATAATTTACCAAGAGCTGAGGGAGAAGAGACGGATTCATACCTTTTTAAAGGGCATTGACACAAAGGGAAATGCAGTATTTGGACTTAACTCACTGATACCATTTTTACGTTATGAACCTCCACACACACACACACACACACACACACACATATATATATATATATATATATATTATCGACCATAAATAAGTATACATCTACGAATCTTTTTGCTCTGTGTGTGTGTATGTGTGTGTGTGTGTGTGTGTGTGTTTTAATGAAAGTTGATTTTCTCCTAATCCAAAGGTATAAAGATTTTACTATTTCAAGTATAATACTATACAATCAAAAATGATCTTATTGCAATGGCAATGGAGGGGTACTCCACATTCCCCAAATCTCCAAGGTTGGAGTCTCGCCATTAGATTGTTTAGTGTCATGTCCAAGTCACTCGTTAGCGGGGAGTCTTTCCTCTCTGAAGAGATTCAGTTAATGTATACTTCAGCCCCAGCCGATTGGGTTAGGAAGCAATCTAAGGTCAACGTGATCAAACAGCATGCACAAACGTCTCGTTTTTTTCTAAGAAAATTAAAGAAGAAGCTACCCAACAGAAAAATGCTCTCTGTACACTAACACAGCGTATATTGTTGAATAACATCGTCAGATATTTCACCTCATATACTTGTTAAAATAAAGAGTAACTGCAGAACATTAATCAAAAAGGTCTACCTCCCGGTTGGGTCAAAAATCTATCTATCTATCTATCTGTCTATATATCTATCTATCTATCTATCTGCCCTCTCCCACAACTTCAATTCCTTCTCTAACTACTCCCCTCAGATTTGAACATTTTTTTCTTTCATGATCACTCACATTTTACTAATTTCATTTTTATTTCACGTCAAACTCGATTCATTCTTTTCATCCTTATCTTTCTTACTCTAATTTCTTTTTCTTTTCTTTTTCTTCTTTATCTTTTTTCTTCTTTCTCCCCTTTGCTTTTTTCCTATTTTTTCCTCTTTCATTTTCTTTTTCCATTACTATATCGTTTATATTCTTACTCTTTCTCATATTTTTTTCATCTTTCCTTTTTTTGCTACTTTGATCATATTGACTCATTTAATTCCAGTTGCGTTGTATACATACATTCGTCCAACTAAAAAATTTATTTCATCGCTATTCTAATGAATTTATCCCATAAATAAAGGTTGACACTACCAATCAAAAAATAAGGGCCACCTGATTGAAGACCTTTCATTTTTCTGAAAGAAACCCTTAATGGACACTTAGATGAAATAAGTTCACGCTTGTTTCATGACAAAACTACATACTGCATACAACTATTCTTATCTTCATTCGTACTTTCCCCAAACCCGTTGTTGTCTCATTTTCATGTCTTTTTCTTTTGTTTAGTTGACGTCTACAAAATTGGCCGTGAATAATATTTCTAAAACTCGTTATGGGCTCAAAATGAGAAACTAATTTTTGATGACAGGTATTTTGACGGTACATGATTACATACATATATACCTACATCCAAATTTGTATGCAATGAATACCAGATATTCGATATATTGTATTAGTTTTCATAGTCAATCTTCAATGATAGAATTAGAAAATTAAAGTTTTTAAAATCAGCCTAACCAAATTGTAAATCATTTCTTTGTTATACCTTATGTAAACCGTCTGATAGAATTTGCTGAAATATATTTGGATACATTTTTGTGCGTGTAAAGACCAGACGCTCACCACACATTGAAATTTGTCATAATTTTATTCAAATTTATTTCATAGATGAATAAATAATAATACTTGCATCTAAATTCCAGATAAGACTAATTTTCAATCATTTACGTCTGTATTTTAATTAAGTTAACTCTAAAAATTACAAACTGACAACAATTATTTTACTCTATGTGAGTTTTTTTTTGTACCAGCTCTGTAGGTCTTTTACTGGAGTCTGAGTGACAACAAGCCTCCTCAGGTCTCCAGGACTCTTCTATGTATCCTGGACAATTTTATTACTGTTGCCGTCTAGGTCGTTTCGATTCTTCCTCTGATCTCTAGTTCATCCAATCTCTTTTCTAGGTTCTTGGAGACTGTTCCAAGTGCTCCAGCTATGATTGCTATCACTGTCATCTTTATGTTCCCCAACTTTTACTGTTCTTTAGCAAGGTCCAAGTATTTGTCCAGTTTTTCGCCTTTGTCACTTTCACTTTGTGGTCTTTTGACACAGTAAAATCCATTAGATGACAATTTCAGTTAAACTCTGTCGAATCTTCTTGTCTGGATTGAGTAATTCGTTTGTATCTCAAAGTCTCATGGAATTTCATGTGTTTCATTTTTAAATGCAGCTTCTGCTTTATGCATTTAACAGTTGATGGTATGATGAAATTTCAGTATTTTCTTGCACAGTATCCAATAGATCAACCACATCCAAGATGTGCCAAGTCTTCTAATCTTTTTGAGCTAATTTACTTCATTCACCACTGACTACACTTGCTAGTTTCCATTTTTGCTTTGGTATAATTAGTTCTGATGAAATTATTTTGTGCTTCTCTTAATAGAGATTCAGTTTCTCTCTTCAAGTTTCCACTTTTTAGAAATATTCATGAGAAATGTCATTAGTTTGTGGCTTAAATTGTCTATATACTTGATTTTCTTCCCATTTTTGTTTTCAAGATTTTTCCATTTTTATTTTTATTTTTACTGCCTTGATATTATTGCTGTTACTGGCTTCCGTAATCAGTCACTCTTTCCTCTTTTTATATATTCTTCGACACTTTTTGTTGCTCCATCCACCAAGTCTTCAATGCAAAAAATATTATTATTATTATTATTATTATTACTTGCGAGTTTTTCACCACAGCGTTTGCATATGGTCTTTCTCAGGAGTCTGAGTGAAAACAAGTCTCCCCAAGTCTCCAAGACTCTTCTCAATATTCTGGTCAATCTGTAGTTTATATGGTCTCGGCTCGTCCGACGATTTCCATCTCCTCTAGCCCCCATTCCATAATTTTTAAAGCAACCTTACACTAAGAGGATATAGAAAAAGAATGATAGAGATCTGGCAAGAATGCACCAGTTTTCAAACAACAAGCCAAAGACTCGCTGACCAAGTTCGGACAATAATAAAGAAAGGTTGGTTTTCCGACCTTGAAATACTAGAAATAAACCAGAAAACAAAAAATGAACAAGACAGTAAAATAATATCAGACACACCAAGTACTGAAGAACAAGAACAGTCGAACCGAAATGAATCACCAATTTCTGGAAATAGAAACAACATAATTCCTAACAACACAGAAAACACCAAGAACAAAAAAATAAATTTAGAAAATTTAAAGAGAATTATGAATAAACAAATGATGACCTTGCCATCACTAAAAAAACATGAGAATGGAGAACGCTCAAGATGGAAAAGGAAACAATACATCAAGTACAAACATATATATCAATAAAAGCATAACGGAATTAAATGAATTAATCTATGCAGTAGCAAAATTAGTATGTGTGTAATATTGGGGTCCTCTTAAAGAGCACGAACAAAAACTCAAAACCTGGATGGGAAATTCGACTGAAAACGCAAATAAGAAAGCTACGAAAGTCGGCAAAATGATAAAACAAAGGAAAAAGGTTGGAACACGTGGGGACAAAAACGAAAAATCAACATAACGAAAAATAATAATACAACTTAAGGAAATAAACCAGAAAGTACTGACGAAAGAAGGAAGATTAAAGAGATATCGACAAAGGGAAAAACAATAGACAAAACAGAACATTCCAAAACAACAAAAGAAAATTCTACCGATAAGTAGGGGGAGATGACACAAATCATCAACAACTGGATACAAGAGAAGCTGAACAGTTTTGGAATAAAATATGGCGAAAGAGTTAAAAGGACTCGAAGAAGGCCCAAAAGTGGGAATACATATCGATTTACTGACAATGAAACTAAAAAAATATCAAATTGGAAAACACCAAGCCATGATAGAATACATGGATTTTAGTTCAAGAAATTCAACACCATTCATGACAGAAAAGCACTTGTAATGAACAGATGTCTACAAGAAGCAGACGTACCCAAATGGATGACCAAAGGAATGACTACATTGATCCAAAAAGACCCCCGTAAAAGCACTGCCCCCAAACAACTACAGACCCGTAACGTGCCTATCTATGATGGGGAAAATACTAACGGCCACAAATAAGGGAAGGGATTTATTCCTCGCAAACAAGCTGCGAATAGTTCCCTGACAAACAGAAAGGATGCCGCAAACGATCAAGCGGCATAGGAGAACTACTCTATATTGATCACCACATCCTCAACGAGAGCAAGACGAGACGCAAAAATCTTACTATGGCCTGGATCGACTACAAAAAGGCACATGATGTGGTCCCAAAAAGCTGGATAATAAACTATCTCAAAATGTACAAAATATCAGATGAAATCATAAACTTTATCGAGAAAACAATGAAAACCTGGAGAGTGGAACTGACAACAGGAGGACAAAGCTTAATTGAAACAAAGATCAAAAAAACTATTTTCCAAGGAGGCACACTATCACAATTACTATTTATGATTGCAATGATGCCACTCAACCACATACTCGGAAAATGCACAGCCAGATATAAATTTACTATATTGCAGGAAAAGATAAATCACATAATATACATGGACGACATCAAACTGTATGCCAAAATTGAAAAAGAATTGAAAACTCTAATACACACAGCCAAAATATACAATCAGGATGTAGGGATGGAATTCGACCGAGAAAAATGCGCCATGCTAGTAATGAAAAGCGGCAAACGACACCTTACGAACGGGATAGAACTACCAAATTAAGTTAGATTTAGAACTCTTGGAGAAAAGGAAGTGTACAAATATTGGAAGCTGACACCATCAAACATGAGGAGATGAAAGAAAAAATTAAGAAGGATATCTCAGGAGAACCAGATAGCTACTTGAGACAGAACTATATAGCAGAAGCCTTATCAAAGGAATAAATACCTGGGCTGTCCCGCTCGTTAGATGTCTGAGACCATTCTTGAAGTGGACCAGAGAAGAACTTAAACAAATGGATCAGAGAACGAGAAAACTAATGACCATGCATAAGGCATTATATCCTAGATATGACGTTGACAGATTAAATGTTTCAAGAAAAAAAGGAGGAAGAAGATTTGCCAACGCTGAAGACAGCGTTGACGCATCAATACAACGACTTGAAGACTACATACAAAAGCGTGGAGGAAGACTGATTACAGCCACCGGAAACAATACTGATAACACGAGAACCAACAGAACGACAATAACCAATGAAAATGGGAAGAAAAACAACTCTATGGGCGTTTTAAGCGACTAATAAGCAGTATCTCATTCGAGAAACGTGGACGTGGCTAAGAAAGGGAAACTTTAAGAGAGAAACGGAAACTCTTCTAATAGCAGCACAAAACAATGCAGTAAGAACCAATCATATCAAAGCAAAAATAGATATGACGCAGGAAAACAGCAAATGTAGGTTATCAGTAGATAGAGACGAAACCATCAATTACATATTAAGCGAATGCAGTAAATTAGCACAGAAAGAGTGTAAGACTTGGTACGACTGGGTGGGAAAAGTGATCTACTGGGAACCTTGCAAGGAATTGAAATTTGACCATACTAACAAATGGTATAAGCAAAACCTAACGTGTCTTGGAGAATGACACACACACAAATTCCTATGGGATTCTGACATACAAACGAATCACCTAATCTTGGCCAGTCGACCAGTTCTTATAATAATCAACAACAACAACAACAACAAAAAGAGAACTTGCAAAATTGTGGTCTCTGTTGTCCCAGTTGACCACCGAGTAAAATTGAAAGAAATTGAAAAGACGGATAAATACCTCGACCTTGCTGGGGAATTGAAGAAACTGTAGAACATGAAAGTGACGGTTATATGAATTGTAATTGGTGCTCATGGTACAGTTACCAAAGAAATTAATAAAGGGATTGGAGGATTTGGAAATAAGAGGATGAGCGGAGACCACCCAAACTTCTGGATTATTGAGGGCGGCTAGAATACTGAGAAGAGTCCTGGAGACTTGAGGAGACTTGCTGTCACTCAAACTACAGTGAAAGACCATCAGCGTTAGTTGATGAGAAAAACTTTCAAGGATAATTACTACTACTAATAATAATAATATCGGTATAGTCACTAAAGAATTTGTACAAGGACTGGAGGACTTGAAAATAAGAGGATGAGTGAAGACCATCCAAATTACAGTATTATCAAGATCAGCCAGAATGCTGAGAAGAGTCCTGGAAACTTGAGGAGACTTGCTGTCACTCAAATTCCCGTGAGAAGCTATCCGCTAACGCTGGTGGGAAAAACTCTCACAAATACACAATGAACCAAGAAACCTCTTAAATCAGAAACTACGGCGCAGAAAATGAACTAGGGAAGATAACAAACTTTCACTGTTATTTTAGGAGCAACCCTACACTAAAAAGGTAGAGAAAAAATGATAGAAATTCGCTAGATTTAAGACAACAAACCAAAGACTCGTTGACCAGTGTTGAACAATATCAAAGAATAGTTGGTTTTCTGACCTTAGAATACGAAAAATCCACCAACAAAAATATAGGCAAGCATATCAACAGACTATGAATACAGTAACTGAGACACTAAATGCAGAAAAACAACAGCGCAAACATTAATCCGAGAAGGAAAAACGAATGTAGAAGTCGTGAGAAGAATCATGTCCGAAAAGAAAACCATATTGCCTTCTCTCAAGAACCAAGTTTGGAGGACAGTCAAGTCCGAAACCGAAAAACCAAACGATCTATTGACAAATATCCCAACAAACATCACGGAATTAAACGATTTAATCAATGCAGGAGCAAAATTTGACAGTGAAAAAATCGGGGTTCCTCTGAAGATCACAGACAGAAAGTTAAAACCCGGATGAGAACTCAGATTAGAATCGCAGATTAAAAAAAAAACTACAACAAGAAGCAAAAATACGGACACAGAACATGAAAATATATTCGGACCAAGCAGGAAAAGCGCGACAACTAGAACGAAATGTACAACTCGAAGAGACGAATCAAAAAGTAACGTCGAAAGAAGAGAGAGTAAAAAGATACCTAGACAGAACCAAACAATACAGACAAAATAGGACATTCCAAAACAACGAAAGGAAATTCTACCAACTAGTGGGGGGAGAATAGGCGAATGTATACGAACAACGGGATGCGAAAGGGGCAAAAAGATTTTGGAACAAAATATAAGAACAGAAAGGTCATGAAAAAAGGCCGAATGGATTAACAACATGGAAACAGATTTGCGAAGACTCGAAGAAGGCCCTAAGGTGGAAATACACCTCGAGGCCACACTTAAAAAAATATCAAACTGGAAAATCCCTAGCCTAGATGGCATATACGGATTTTGGTTTAAAAAATTCATCTCTATCCACGATGAACTGGCTATCGAAATGAATGAATGTACACAGAAAACTGAGATACCTGAACGAATGACCAAAGGAAAGACTACCCTGATCTAGAAAGACCCCCCCCCCCAAAGACCTGTCCCAAACAACTATGGACACATAACATGCCAACCGATGATGTGGAAAATGCTAACGGCACAAATTAGGAAGGATATATACTACTCATTGATAATCCATGGGCTATTTATGAGGAATAGAAAGGATGCTTCAAGGGGATCGGAAGCACATGAGAACTATTATATATAAATTAACACATCCTCAACGAGAGTAAAAACGAGACGGAAAAAATCTAGCAATGGCCTGGATTGACTTCTAAAAGTCTTACGATCTGATTCAAAATGTATAAAATACTCAACGAACTTAGAAAGTTTATCGAGAAAAAACCAATGAGAATGAGAGGTATAAACACCGATGGGATTTTAAAACACAAACAGATCACCTAATCTCGGCCAGACGACCAGACCTTGTAATAATCAACAAACAAAAGAGAACTTGCAGAATTGGTGACTTTTTTTTTGTCCCGGCTGACCACAGAGTAAAACTGAAAGAAAGCAAAAAGGAGGTTAATTACCTCGACCTTGCTAGGGAAATAAAAAAAAATGTGGAACAAGAAAGTGACGTTTATACCAATTGTAATTGATGCTCTTGGTACAGTCACAAAATTATTGGTAAAAAGATTTGAGAACTTAAAAATAAGAGGATGAGTTGAGACCAACCAAACAACAGCATTATTAAAATTAGACGGAATACTGTGAATAGTCCTGAAAACTAAGGGAGACTTGTCACTCAAAGTGAAAGACCATCAGTTAACAATGATGTAACAAAAAACTCCCAAGAAGAACAGGAACAAGAAGAACAGCAGCAACAAACATGGAAAGAAGTTGCTTATTAATGATGATAATAATTTTAAGAAGAAGAAGAAGAAGAAGAAGAAGAAGAAGAAGAATTGCCTTAAAATTCATACTCAGCTGAAGGTCTGGTGAGTATAGAGAGTACTGAATGCTATCAATCCTGTTTTTCGCCAAAGCAATTTCGTTCAAAAACTATCAAGACATTAAAATTCGTACTGACTCGTCTCTTGTCAGCTGTCACGATGTCTAGACAGCATTACTTTATTTCTGACCTGTGCATACACCGAAATTTAGTTTCTGTGAAAATGTAAATTTGCAATTTCGGTAATTTTTGTTCACTCATACGCGCGCACATACACACGCGCGCGCGCACGCGTGTGTCTACAGGTATGTACACGAATGTCTGTATATTTTCCAACCAGCCAGATTTAATTATGTAAATAGAAAGATTGTACATGATTCATTTCATTTTTTTACGTGGTGTTAATAAACTATATATGGTCAAATTATAATCTTTTGCATAATTCCCAGTTGATTATGGTTCCTACCCGTAGATATTAACTTTTCTACTCCTTTTGATCTAATTCGTTGCATTTGATTATTATAATTATAATTATAATAATCAAATGCAACGAATAATTATCATCATTATCATTATTATTAAAACAAAATCTCCACCATATTATTGAAACAAAATCTCCACCATTTGTGCATAATAACCCTCTTCCCTATTCACACAAAAAGACATCATAGAATAAGTTTTAGATTAAATTCACTTCCTTTTTCATTAAGGCAATGAAACAAATACACTGCGCGTTAATGGAGGTGTAAATCAGTAATATAAAATCACCGTGGATAAAAAAAACTACCTTCTCGTCCAAGAGAGCGCGTTTGACAGAAAATTTACTGTTTGCAAGGGGATAATCGAAAGAATGATAAAGAGGTGCCCTAAACAAGGCATTAGATTTCGTTTAACACGTCAGCACATTTGGTTTTCTGTCAGATCAGATGGAGTAAAAAATCAGATCAAAGGATAACAAAATGGCGAACGAAGGGATGTGGCCGAAAGTTGTAATAGAGTGGATTGCATTAGCTTCGGCAGTAGCGGCAGTGGCGGCGATGCATCTTAAGAAAAAGTCGTTTAGAATAGTTGCGATGAAAAGCAAATCGTCGTAAAGAAGTCAATTTATGTCGGAAATCTTTTCAGCTCACCAAATGTTATCAATGCAGAGACTCATTTCGATTAGAAAACGGGACAAATCATTTCTTTTCTCCCTTTTTTCTCTTTCTATTTTTTTGTTGCTTTCTGTCTGTCTCTTTCTTCCACAAATAAATTGTCCGTTCACACACACACAAACACACACACACACACACACACACTCGAAACTGAGACATTCTGCTTTAAATGTCTTTAATGAAGAGAAAAACACTTGTTTTTCATCTTTTCTATTATCACAATAGAACAAACTGTTGATTTGAATAAATCAAATGAGCAGACGCTGTGTCTTCTATACAGAAGTTTCATCATAATCCTCAAAGCTCATTATACTCAATATCTGTCAACATAAACACATTCACTCCAGTAAATAATTCTACTTATATATTTTGTGTCTTTATATTTTGTGTCTCATCTTCCAAAACAGATTCTGATCTATGCATATACCATTTATTTGTATGTATGGTAAAAATTCAGTCGTTTGTGAAATTCTACACAGATCTTCTTCCCAACCCAGCTTGGTTTACTCTTGGAGTCCTTTTGAACTAGTTAATTGTATTCAATTATTATGTGGTTGAGTGTTTAGCATTTTACTCTTTGCGAATATTGCAACCAATCTTAACAATTTTGTAGTCGAGATGGTCTCGATTCTTCCTCTAATTTTCCTCTATTTTTCCCCAAGCCTTGGGGGACCAATACAAGTGCACAAACTACAATTGGTAACACCATCACCCTCATGATCTACAACCTTTTTAGTTCTCGGGCAGTCTTAATTTTTATCAATTCGTTTTCTTTTATTTTCACTCTGCCGTCCACCGAAAAGGAAAAATCCAGAAGGTAGCAAGTTCTTTTTCTTATTTACCACTAGGTATGGTCGTCTGCGTTTCAAAATTCCAAGGAGTTTTATGCTTCTCATTCTCTTGAACGAATGTTGGTTTGGCATATACCATTTAGTAGTATGGTCAAATTTATATTTCTTGCACAATTCCCAGTGGATCATGTTTGCCAGTCATGCCTCGTCTGGTAACTCTTTTTGTGCTAGTTTACTGTTCACTAATGTGATTAACCGCTTCATCACTGTCTCCACTTAACCTTCACTTGCAATTCTGTTTCGCTTTTATATAATTAGTCCTTATGGCATTGTTTTGTGTTGCTGTTAAAAGATATTCAGTTTCTCTCTTGAGGTTTCCCCTCCCTAGCCATTTTTAAGTCTTCTTGAGTGTAATATTGTCATTTTGTCGCTTGAAGTGTATAATAATTATACGTGGAATCACCGTTACTTTCAAGTTCCATAATTTCTTGGTCTCTGGCAAGGTCTAAGTATTCGACTCTCTTTTCGTTTTTCTTGATTTTCACTCTGTGGTCCACCAGGACGGCAAAATCTCCTGTTTGGCAGGCTCTCTATTTTTTTGTTTATCACCACTAGGTCTAGTTTTCTGACCCGGATTAGGTGATCTATTTGTATCTCAAAACCCCAAAGTATTTTGTCTTATTTACCAGGGTGGATTCTGCTTTGGGGATAGACCATTAGGCAATATTGTCAAATTTCAATTTCTTTCACATTTCCCAGTGGACCACTGTCTACGTCCAGATGTGTCTTTTCTTGTTTTCCTTTTGTGCAAGTTTCCTGCATATATTTATAATATGATTTATCGTTTTGTCTCTATCGCCACATAACCTACACTTAATCTTCTGTTGCGTCCGATCAACTTTCGATTCAACATTGTTGGTCCTTATGGCGTTGTTTTGTGTCGCTATTAGAAAAGATTCAGTTTCTCTCTCTTAAGATTTCCCTTTCTTAGCCATGGCCATGTCTTTTCGGGTGAGGTTTTGTCAGTTTGTCGCTTGAAATATCCATATTATTGTTTTTCTTCGCATTTCTCTTTCCTGTTTGTTGTTCTGTTGATCTTTAGGTTTTCTGTGCTATTTCTGGTCGCTGTAATTAGTCTTTCTTTGCTCATTTTTGACGTATTCTTTGAGTCGTCGTATTGTTGCATTAACGCTTTCTTCTTTTCTTGATACATAGAGTCTGTCAACGTTATCCTTCGAATGTAAAGCCTAATGAGTCGTGTTTAGCTTTTTTGTCCTTCGGTCCATTTGTTGAAGTTCTTCCCTGGTCCATTTCAAGAATAGTCCAAAGTATTTTATAAGGGAAATCGCCCAATTGTTTATCTCTTTGATGAGAATTCTGCAGCTGAGCTTTGTTGGAGATGTTTTCTTCTTCGTCTGAGATACTCTTTTCTTATTTTTTTTTTTCTTTCATCTTTGATGATGTTCGCTTCCAATATTCCCAAGAACTTTCCTAATTTTCCTTTTTTCTGAACATTCTGATTCTTTCTTGATTTGGCAGTTCTATTCCCTCCGTTGTTTGTTTTTAACGCTTATTATGAGTATGGCACATTTTCCAAATGTTTTCCCAAAGTTTCATTCCTATACCCTTGCTGTATGTTCTTATTGTTTGTATCAGAGTCTCCAAATCTTTTTCATTTATTTTTTTTTTTGCACACAACTTGATGTCATCCATGTACATAAAGTGAATCATCTTTTCTTGAGATTTTGTAAATTTGTAGCCCCAATGGATTTTCTATGTAGATGGCTGAGTGGCATCATCTTCATTACGAATCGTAACGGTGAAAGCGCATCTCCCTGAACGACACCTCTCTGGACCTTCACCTCAGCTAAAGTTTTTCCTTCAACTATTAATTTCCCTTTCCAGTTTTTTTCATGGCCTCCGTGATAAAATTTAAGCCTTTGTCGGATATCTTATACATTTTGAATCTGTTTATTATCCAGCTTTGCAGGACAATATCGTTTGCTTTTTTGTAGTCAATTCACGCCATAGGTACATTTTTTGCGTTATTTTGCTTTCCTTTAAAATATGTTGATCAATGTTCAGTAGATTACCTATTCCCCTTATTCCTTTGTGGCAAATCTCCATGTTCTCCAGGAAAACGCCCGTGGTTTACTAGCGAATCAGAAATATCCTCCCTTATCTGTGCTAGGATATGTTAGTATTTTCCACATCATAGGTAGACCTGGTCTATAGTTGCTGGGGCGGTTCTTTTTTTGGGGGGGGTATTTTGAATAAGGGTTGTACTTCCTCTTATTCATCCATATTTGTTTCTTCCAAGCATCTACTCAGTTGAAGGACCTGTCTGACGTCGAAAGACGAGAATTTTTAAAATCAGAATCCTCGTACATCGTCATGGCCTGACGTTTGCCAATTTTGTACTTGTTGCAGTGTTACTCTGAGAAATTTCAAGTGTATAATCCACCACAGGTCCTTCTTCGAGTCTCTGCAATTCTTTTTCTCATGTTATTTATCCAATTGA
Organism: Sepioteuthis lessoniana; assembly: GCA_963585895.1. Lineage (NCBI taxonomy): Eukaryota > Metazoa > Mollusca > Cephalopoda > Myopsida > Loliginidae > Sepioteuthis > Sepioteuthis lessoniana. Next base: position 2,472,257 of record OY757923.1, on the reverse strand, counting down.
CCTTTTTATTATGTCCTTTCTGTTCCCATATTTTACTCCAAAATTGTGTTGCTTCATTTGCATCCTGTCGTTCGTATGTCCACGTGCATTCTCCTCTAAATTGGTAAAATGTTTTTCGTTATTTTAGAAAGTCCTATTTTGGTTGTATTGCATAATTCTGTCTCGCTATCTTCTCAGTTGCATTTCTTTTATTCATACCCTTTGATTAATCTTTTCAAATTGCTTTGTTAGATTTGTCCGCTGTTTTTTTGTTTTGTTTTTTTTTCTCCTTTTCTCCCAACATATTCCCGTGTATTTTGTTTGTTTTTTCTTTCCTCAACACGTGATTGTTGTAATTTGTTTACCTGTCCTTCTAGTCTCATTTCCCATCAGGGTTTTATATTTCTGTCTGGGTTTACCATTATTATTATCATTATTATTATTATTATTGTGATTTTTTCACACCAGTTCTGATTTTCACTGAAATCTTATCAGGTATCGCAGACTCTTCTAAGTAACTCAGCTGATTTTAGTTGTGATGTGGTTTGGATGGTTTTGATCATTCCTCGAATCTGTATTTCATCCAGTCTCTTTTCAAGGTTCTTTCAGATTATTCCAAGTATTTCAGCTGTAATTGGTATTACTGTCACCTTTACGTTTTACAGCTGTTTCTGTTCAATACAAAGTCCAAATATTTGTCTGTTTTTTCACCTTCCTTCAATTTCATTCTGTCGTTTTCTGGTAAAATCTATTATTAAAGTTCTTTTTTCTTGTTAATGGAAACTAGGTTTTGTTTTCTAACCTGGACTGGTTGATCTGTTTGCATCTCAAAGTCCCAGGAAATTTTATGCGTTTCATTTTTAGATACGGCTTCTGTTTTCTGCATATAATATTTGTTAGTATTATCAAATTTCAGTTTCTTGCACAATTCCGAGTGGATCACTTTCCACACCCTGTCGTGCTAGTCCAAGTACTCCTTTTGCGTTTGTTTGCTGCATTCACTTTTTATGCTGTTGTTTGTTCATCTCAATCCCCAAATAGCCCAGACTTGACCCACTCCTGTGTATGGTCAATTTTTCTCTTGATATAAATAATACAGATGGCATTATTTTGTACTGCTATTAATAGAAATCCAGTTTCTCCTTTCACTTTATATGCAATGTCCTTACGTTGTCTCATAAAGTGTCGGTATAGTGTTTTCTTCCCATTTTTTCAAGATTTATTACTATTATTATTATTATTATTATTATTAAACACTTTTTTCCTTGAATTTGTTTGGTTTGGTTTTATTTAGAAATCTTTCCTTGTTTTCAAAAGATTTTAATCTCCTTCTTCTAACTTTCATTCGTTTCAGTGTCAATATCTTCTCCAAACAACCAGATTTTCATCCTTTTCTTTCTTTTTCCAACGAGCCACCCACAGTAGTAACAACAGCTTCTCCGATTGTCATCTCCTGCCTGAAATCTCCACTTTACATACAGCCTTATCACGTTCAACGTCGTCTGATCTAACAACAAGATCTGGTTAAACTTTTCAGCCTCGTTTTGACTTTTTGATTTCACGATTGTTGTCTGCTTCGGAGGAGTGAAAGGCGTTCATTTGTTTCCGCTTTTAAAGGTGAACTATCAAAGGAGCAATTGTATCCGGGACACATCTGCAATAAACATTTGAATTGTCGTGTGGCGACTACAAAAAAGAGACAAAGGTGAAAAAGAGATGGGTGGAGGATAAACAAAATTACTGAAAAACAAGATGGCTGATATCCGTAAATAGTTGAGAGAAATTGGAGAAGCGCTTTAAAGGCGTGAAAACTGACAAATACAATAACTGTTTTTAGTTGAGAGGCGTGTCTTAAATATATCCAATGAAAAGAAAGAAAAAAACCTTATTGCTGCATCAATAGAATATTATACCATTAACATCGGTTGTTGCAGTAGCGGGAGTGATATTAATCATTCTTTGTTGTCACTTATTTTACTTGCCGCCTATTCTTGAGTATAGGTCGAATTTTGATGATCAAACTTTTAGGACGACAAAATATATAATTTGTGTTGACCTATAATTGAGTAATAATTTTATAAATTTGAAATTCAAATGAAATAGGTAGGATCATTACTAGGGTTTAATAATTCTATTATTTGTTGATCGTCAAACAAGGCTGTCTTAACACGATGTCACTTTATACATGAGTAGATTAGATATGTATTATCATATGTAGCCAACCCCTCCGCTCGGGCAGGATAGGACACAAGGTCAATTTTTTTAAGCGGAGTTTTACAGGTTTGAATTCAGAGTTTTCCTTCTCCTAGAAGTTGCCTTACCAAGGCTGAAGAACCCAGTCTGCCCTACTATTTTACCTATAGCTGGAGGGAGAATAATTGGATTCATACCTTTCCCAAGGGCATTAGTGCTATGTGAAATGCAATCAGTCTCGTCCAGGATTTGAACTCGTGTCTACGACGATAACCATTACACCACGGGCATTAGATATGTATTATGGATTTTCTAAGACTGACCACAAAGAAAATACAGATTTTCTTTCTTCATTGGTCAGCAACAGTCAACCGGATTGCAATTAACCCGACGATTAAAAATAAGAAATTTAACTTTTATTTAGTAACTGTTACAGCACAACAATAGATTGATTTGTTTTTTTAGATTTTAGAAGAACATTTAGGAAAGAGATGAACTGAACTGTCAAGCAATGGTGTAGCGTACGAGAGCCAAAATAATCAAGAGGCCAAAGCAGAAATAGTTTTATCTTTGAAGTAGCCTTAAATGAATTAAATGTTATCACTAGAAATGTTTTAACACTACGAATCCCAGCGACTCTATTAATATCATCCGTTAGATATATTCATGGCGTTACTCCATAACACCCCCAATTGATTTCTATATTTGCTTTGAGACATGAAACTTTAGAAACAACCGCACATGGCAAGCTAAGTTACTCAGTCTGCCTTACTATTTAATCATGGGAAAAAAAAAGACAAATTGAAGCTTTTTCCCATGGATATTAATTCGAAGCGAAATACAAACAGCCTTGTTAGGGATTTGAACTTGGGCCACGGATTCTATTTCCTTCGACGATAACCGTTACGCTAAATGTCCCTCCAACAAATCAATCAATCTATTATAACTAAAAAATCTTAACATTACGAATCTCTGTTTTTCTATCTATATAGTATGTTAGATGTATTCATAATGATACTCCAAGATTAGATATAAAATGACAAAATCATAAAATTAAAAATAGCTTAACATAAAAATAATACATTTATAAAATTATATATATATATATATATATAATCATAAATATATATCAGCTTTTATAAATATTTGATAATATGGATTCTTATCTGTGACCATTGGTTTCTTGCCGTCTTTACACGCCAGCCTGCTGATTGGTGCGTAAACCAGTGACCACAGATAAACATTCATTTTATCAAATATATATAAAAACTAATATATATATATATATATATATATATATATATATATATATATATATATATCATAGCTCTATCACAGATATTGAGTACTTTCCAAATTATACCGGGTTTGGTCTGCCACTAACCCGTCAAGTGAGATACTGCTGTAATATATATATATATATATATATGTGTGTGTGTGTGTGTGTTTCTTGTTCTATTTTTAATTCAACATTTTATTTGTATTAAAACATTTATATTTCTTTGTAGAAATATGAATGTTCTAATACGAGTAAAAGTCACATAAGGTTTGGTTTCTTTGTTAAATGGCCATTCAACCTTCGTAAGTCATCTAATGTCAAAATCATGATAGAAGAGTAACAGTTATACTATTTAACCCCTAGCTGGAAGGGTTAGGAAGTTCAAACCTTTCCCGAGGGTATAAGTCCGAAAATGAACGTAATAACGAGACTGGAGTTCGAACTCGCTTACTACACTGTCTCACTCCAACACATTATCCACTTCTCCACGGGAATTCCATTAGAATGTATTTATGATTTAATAAGCAAAACAAAGAATCAAAATTAAAAACACTTTAAGATCTTACAATTCAGCGTTGTCCTTTAAATAAAACACAAACCTCAAATGCTCCTAATAGAGAAATCATTTTTTACCAGTAAAAATATTTTTGCATCTTCTAACTTGTACTACTATTTTCTTCTCTTTTGAAAAAAGAGAGCTGCGTTTCTTTGTATTCATTTAATATCTTTTTTCTCACTTTCTGACGTGTGTAAATTGGCTTTTTCTTCTTATTGCCCATTCACCTGTTATCTTCTTTTTGTTAGTTGAAGCGGACAAGGAATTAAGGACGGAAAGGAAAAAGACAGAGATACTTTTAAATTCAATTTTATTTTCGGGGTTTTCGACTATTTTGTGATGTGGAATGTTTTCCTGAACCAGTAGAAATGGCCGTACTTTCTGGTTGATGTGTTAAAGGAATCTCAGGAGTCATTTCTGATAAATTGTGAATTTGAGGGTCCGCCATGAGTGTCTGTGTCCCATCGGTATGTTCAGCTGACGCTGATATAAGCAGGAGACACGTCGCACTGCTAAGATCTCTGGCCTTAGCAAACAGCTGTGCTCCGAATAACTGTCGAGAGAAAAGGTATGTAAGTTCAGTCGAGGTGTGTCAAGAAAACTCAATGAGAGTTTCTTTCTGGCTTCCGGAAGCCCATATTTTTAGGCATGCACTGTTGCGCTTCCTGACAAAAGCTTCCTGGGGGATATCCTCGTGATGTAATGGTTAAAGCGATGGACTGCGGAATCGTAGTACGCGAGTTCGTACTCCAGTCGCGCTATTACGTTCACTTTCGGGCAAATACCTTTGGGAAAGTTAAGAACCCCCTTATCCTCCCAGCTATTGGTTAAATCGTAAAACTACTGTTCTTCTAGGAGAATGACTTTGGCATTAAATAACCTACAAAGGTTGATATGCCATTAAGTTTTTGAAAAAAAATTGTTGGTTTGAATTGTATTTACATTTTGTATTCATGGAGATTATTTTTTCTTTCTAATTGAAACTTGATTTATTCGGTTATCATTTAGTAATTCTTAAATTTCTTTGTTTTAAGTTTTTGCTGCTGTTTTTTCTTGTGTTTCTGGAAACAATTCTTCACTCTGATATTGATCTGTTCTTGGGCAAAGTATTTTCTATTTGATATTTAAAGACGGGTAATTTCTCTACACATGTCTTCTTTGAATTTTTTGATTTTATTTAAAAATAAAGAGACTGAATTATGTTTTGCTGTTTGATGTTCTTCTCTTTCTCGGGCTCTTTTCCTGGTCTTCCTTTTCCTCACCAGTTGACGTATTCTTTCATTCACATTTTACACGCACAGTAATTTTGGAATATTTTAACATCAATATGTCCAAAGAAAAACATTATATGAGTAATAGAAGGAATACGTGTTGCTGTTAAAATGTAAACTTAAAACAAATTCAAATAAAAAGAAAATCAAAGCGACAAGCAGTCAGTAGTAGTAGTAGTAGTAGTAGTAATCATATTATCAGCAGACACATGGAGTCTTGCTTTACAATCTGCAGAGGGAATGTTATGTCTGTGTGTTTGAGTAACTCTCTTCTCTTTCTATTAAGATCAGCGTGACACTTTTGAGAGAACAGACAAAAAAATCTAACGACAACTTTTAATAGATTAATAATGCTGTCGATGATGATGAATGTGATGATGACTGATGAAGATGATGATGATGATGATGATGACATCGTTGGCCGTAGTTATCGTTGTAGGGAGTATTATCAAAAGGAAAAGAATCAAGAATTTGACAACATATTACTTAAAGATATCGAATTTTGACGATGCAAAAATCGGCATGCCCTGGCCAAAGAAAATAAAAGCGGATGTTTTGTTTAAGGATTTGATACACTCAACGTGTATCAAGTATTTATCTATAAAAAGATCCTTTGACACGCCTGGGAAGAACATTTCACAAATATATAGATCTCGGTCTATGATTCTGCTACTGAACATGATGTAGGGATCTATGTTGCTACCTAAGTAAACAAAAAATGTATATCTCAAGAAGAGAGGGTAGATAAAGATGAAATATCTCTCTCTCTCTCTCTCTCTCTCTCTCTCACTCACACACACACACACTCTCTCTCTCTCTCTCTCTCTCTCACTCACTCACACACACACACACACTCTCTCTCTCTCTCTCTCTCTCTCTCACTCACACACACACACTCTCTCTCTCTCTCTCTCTCTCTCTCTCTCTCTCAGTCTCCGTGACGTAATAGCTAAAACGCTGAACTGCGGTCTCGAAGTAAGCGAGTTCGACTACTGGTTACCTCTCAATTGCTTTCATTTTCTGATTGATACCTTTAAGAAAGATATAAACCTCCTTGTCCCCTAAGTTCTGCGTTAAACAGTATCGCTGCTGTTCTTCCAGAAGGATGGCTTTGGTATTAAATAACCCACGAAAGTTGATATGTCATTAAACAAACACAACGTAAACCTCTCTTTACTCGCCTGTGTAACAAGTAATTTTTAAGACAAGCTGACCTTCAATCTGTACAATTGGTGCTGCATAATCTTCCTTATTCTAACAGCCTCATACCAATTATTAACTAAAAAAAAAACTGAGATATCCAAGTGATATATCTCTCTTTTAGATGAAACCAAAGTATTTTTAAAGTTCGCAATACTTCATTGCTAAACTTAGTTTAGTCTGGCACATGGTCATAATATTGACACTTAGTTAGAATCAAACTCACTTAATTTACAGTTATTTACTCAGTTTAGTCTGGCACAAGGCTTCCCAAGTTGGTTACCCAGAATCATGCATGCAATACTCGCGAATTATTCTGCGAACAATACTCACTAACACACCCTATCAAGCTACCATGTTAACTAATGGAGACAAAAAGGGCGCCTACGGTGGCAACTTGAATAAATTGATGCAAATTCATAATTTATTTATACAGCTATGTCAAATTATGAATAATTGTTTTTGTAAATGTGCATGCGTCGGCGTTTGGATGTGAAAACTTTTCTATTTACGGTATATGCTTGTGTATGTGTGTGTGTGTTCGCGTATGTGAGTGTATGTGTATATTTGCGAGTGGATTTGCGTATGTGAGTCAGGGTTTTCAAAACAAACACAAGGGCGTTCACTTGAAATGATATACGTATGCGTTTTGTGTGTTCATTACATGGTAGACATATGCACGTCATATTCACATACAAGGCACATTTTACGAAGATCTATACACATCGTTTGTGTAGGTTAGCGGATTTGTTTATTTATATTTAGTTGTGCATCAACTAGTGCATAAGTGCGTTTAGCGTAACGGTTATCGTAGTGTAAAATGGAACCAGCAAACCGAGTTCAAAATCTGTTTACGTTTCACTTCACGATAATGCCCTTTGGAAAGGGACTAAACCATCGTTTCTCCCTCTCCCTCTATGCGTAACAGGTAACGCAGACTGGGCTCTTTAGGCAACCAATCTAGAAGAAGGAAAACTGAATTCACGCTTAAAAATTGCCCTTGGGTCACATCCTCTTCATGACAGGGGTGGTGAATACATAAGGAGGCGCTCGTAGCGTAACGGTTATTGGGAAATGTACTCAGGGAGCCGAGTTCAAATTCTGAACGTGACTTTTTGCATTTCACATGGCGCTAATAGATTGGGTATAGGTATGAATCCAACTATCTCCTCGCTATCGGTAAAGTAGTAGGATAGACTGGCTCTTTATTCTGGTTAGGTAACTAGTCTCAGAGAAGAAAATCTCTCAACTCAAACCAGTTAAATATTAACCTTGTGTCACATCTTACTTGTGGGGAAGGGGTTAAGTAAATACATTCTTGTACATCATTGAAAATTCCAACATGTATATACGTCTGTATTTATTGAATTATGTGGTATGTATCTGTGTGCGTGTGTATGTGTGTGTGCAATCAAGTCTTATACGTCTCGCTATCTTAGTTTGGATATCTAATTGAAACTCAATGTGCATATTTATACGTAGGTGTGTCCCTATATATTTAATGATTAGGATGTTTGAGACTCTAAATATGTGTCGATATGTGTGTATCTATTCACCTAAATTTATTGCCCAGTCGGCTGGAGCTGTAAAATAAAACCGTCTTCACTTCTGCAGAGGGGTAAGACCCCTCAAGACTGTCCTGATATGACACTAAACAATCTGATGGGGAGGTTCCAGTAATGCTTAAACTTTCAGGAAGGCGGAGAACCCATTCATTGCCGTCATTTCCATGTCCACTCTGGCGCGGAATGGTAGCACCTGATAGGGTCCTATATATGGCTCAAATAGAACTAAAATGCATACTTATGCTAAACTGAATTGGTTGAATTAGAACTTTTTGACTAAACTGAATAGCTTGAAATAGAACTGTTTTTGACAATTAAACTATACTCATGCTAAACTGAATTGTTTAAAATAGAACTGATTATTTGTATAAAAATGGATTTGCCATTAAATACCCTACAAAGGTTGATATGCCCTAAAACCATAACAAACACCCAATAACCTAAATTTTAAAGTTGGTCATTGACCCAGGGTGAGAGTGTGCGCATATATATGGGTAAGTGTGCGTGCCTGTGTGTGTGCGCACACATATCAAAATGTTGATGTTCGTTTGGGACCCGACATATATATACATATGAGTATTTTCTCTAAAATTGACAGAATGTAAATTTGTGTATATAAAAAGTTGGGGAAATATAGCTGAAAGAGGAACCCATCAAAATTATTCTCTTTTCCCTTTCTGCTGATCAAAAGTAGAATGAAGATTTTAAGTTTGGTTGGTTTGGTTTCTTTGTTTAATGGCATATCAACTCTTGTTGGTTATTTAATGCCAAAGCCATTAATCCTAGAAGAACAGTAGTGGTACTATTTAACCCATAGCTGGGAGAATATGGGGGTTCATACCTTTCCTAAGGGTATTTGTCCGAAAGTGAACGTAATAGCGCGACTGGAGTACGAACTCACGTACTACGATTCTGCAGTCCATCGCTTTAACAATTACCCCCCCCCGAAGATTTTAACTTGATCTAAAATGGCCTCCACGTGTACAGAGTTGTTTACAGAGAAGGTGCTCCCTGTAAATAGAACTAGAATATAAAAACTGTATCGACAACAGAGGGACAAAACCCCACCAAAAAATAATGGGATCCTAAAAATGCTGTTAAACCACCAGGCGATGAGGCTCTAATTCTGGAGCTCTGGAAATTGTGTAGTGCCTATTTATTACTATTAATCCCAGGTCTACTCTGACCCGGAGTGGTAGTACCTAATATGGTTCTATGAGACAAAGAAATCTGTTAAAATGATTGTGAACTACATTGATACTGCAAGAAAATATGAAGTGTTTACCGAATTAAAAAGATTGTGAACTTTATTAACGGAGTAGATCATAAAACTTTCATTTTACAAGTAAATATGAAGTATTTAGCCGTTTTAAATGAGTAAGATACATTTTTATACGGTATATATTTTAGCGACCATAATCATTTAACTGACTTCGGCATGAAATAACATAATTGAATTGGTCAATATTCATAAAACTGACTAATCCAGCAGTCAATTTAAATGCAAACATTTTGCCAAACTTTCTTTATACTTTGTAAATCGTTGTTAAATGAAGCAATACTTTTGTTGAAATTTAGATTAAATGTGGTTTTTAAACTGAATTTTACTGTTCATAATCTAGAGTAAAGGGAGTGTACATATTTGCAACAAAAAAGGAAGAGCAAGAAATATTGTACAAAAAGAGAGGCTCACAGATAATCAGAATTATATATATATATATATATATATATATGTGTGTGTGTGTGTGTGTGTGTGTGTGTGTGTGTGTGATTTAAATTTTTATCATTTTTCGAAAAAAAGGAAATGTTTGCAAGTACTATTGTGTGTATGTGTTTGTATGTGTGTGTGTGTATGTGTGTTTGAGCGCACGTCCATTCTTTCCGTTTTGAATCGGGTTGAGGATGTAAATAAACAAATCGTTTGTTAATAGATCCACACAAACTGTTTTTTTTATTGACTTTAGATCTATTCATATGTTCAGTAAATGTCCACGCCTCAAATCGTTGGCGCTATGGGTGTCTATATATTAACTTAGCGAGCGTACACGCACAAATTCAATCCCACAAACAATACATTAATTGATGTATAAAGGTTTTACATAAAGAGACGAATGTGTAACAGTTTGGAGAGAGCGAATCTTTAAACTTATTGGTGACCATAATTTGATTTTAAAAGAAAAAAATGGGATTTTTAATTTTATTTGATTAATCATCGATTTTTTAAATATCATTTATATTCTTCTATAATTATCATATGGCACGTTTAGACGAATTATATATACATATATATATATATATATATATATATATATATATATATATATATATATAATGAAAAGGTAAGCTTTTAAGGTTCTTGAATTTTAAAATTTAAATGACGTTGTGATCATAACTGAATATGATAAAAGGATGATATCTAGACATCTAGATATAAATGCAGTCTTGATATTTTTTGAGTTTTTGGCAAAAAAAGAGTTTTTGGGAAAACGAAGAGTTTTTGGCAAAACCCAGGATTGGGCAAATACTGCAGCCTTTATAATCACTAGATATAGACTCATGCCTTTCTTTCTGGTTTCTTATACTGAAAATTTATCACTAGGGTAAGATTTGAGGACGTGGAAGACATTGATAGATAATATAACATCACTTTTTTCCATCCTATCAGAAGAAAGGTTTCAGTAAACTCCCTGGAATAAGTGAGTTGAATGCCAAGAGGACTATTTAAGCCTTCCATTCATTGTTCTTTAATGATTCAGTAAATAAAACTTAAGTGGCCATATTTTTTCATACTTAATCATTGAACCACACACCTTCGCAATCCTAAAATCTCGATAGATCTAAAATAATATTGAATTTTTAAAACAGAACGATAATGCGACTTTTTAATGAGGTCATGACTGAAAGGGGGTGTCCTCGTGGTGTAATGGTTAAAGCGATGGACTGCAGAATCGTAGTACGCGAGTTCGTACTCCAGTCGCGCTATTACGTTCACTTTCGGACAAATACCTTTGGGAAAGGTATGAACCCCCTAATCCTCCCAGCTATGGGTTAAATAGTACCACTATTGTTCTTCTCGGAGAATGGCTTCGGCATTAAATAACCAAAAAAGGTTGATATGCCATAAAACAAAGAAACCAAACCAAACCATCATGACTGAAACTTCGTGCATCTTTGTACAGGGTGAGATAGAAATACCTCCCACCCTAACCCTAACTGCCACCTGTCTGGTGTGAGTGTAATTAGAAAATTGCTAATGGCAGCACCCTCTAGCTAATGTCTTATCACTTGTTTTTTTAGACACTATCAGTCACGATTCTGGCTTGGACTGGTGCACACTGTGCACTTGCTGTCGAAACCTTTTTTAAGATTGGTAAACCTATACCAAAGAATTTTTCATACACGTCTCAGGTTGTGTGAGAATGATGCTGTTCTCGATGAAATTTTCAATCCATAGTTGGATCGATTTTCTAATCTTTTAGTCTCTCTTGAATAATAGGTGGTGTAAGTATGTTTTAATCAGTTTTAGTTTTGAAAAATTACTTTCAGATGTGGACGGGGTCCAATTTGAACAAATCTGTCAAATTGGCTTAAAACCGGCCCGGATCACAAGTTAAATCTGTCGTGCTAAATCGGTAAGAACATTAACCAAAGATTTGGACGACTTTTTGGTGGAAATCGTCCTCTGGTTATCGGTGTAGTTTCTGAGAAAGTAGAAATGTAAGTTTGTGCCACAATATTTTCATAATTGTTCTCTGTCTGTTGAACACAGCCGTATAACCGGCAAGACTTTTGGTTAATCGCTCTTATCGTCAAATTTGGCCAATACGTACTTTTTCCCCACACTAAATATCGTCGGTTATTCTTATCAGTCCTATTATATATATATATATATATATATATATATATATATATATATATATATGTGTGTGTGTGTGTGTGTGTGTGTGTGTGTGTGTGTGTGTGTGTGTGTGTGTGTGTGTGTGTGTGTGTGTGCGCGCGTGCGCACGCTTCCGAAAAATAAAAGATCATTGCTTGTATACGACTCATTTTTTCATGAAAAACAGATTTTTTAGTTTTTACATTTCCTTGAATCCTATAGGTACGCAAACCAAATTGGGTAGCCTTGTATTAAACCGTTTGGTTTTTACAGAGGACAGCCAAACAAACCCTTCTCAGTTTTTAATATAGATTTATTTAACTCTTTTTCTGTCGTAAACTCTAAATGCCATATTCTTCTTTTCGCACATCGAATAATTTTCATTTTTAGAAAACCTTAACATTCATTGCACTTCTATTCAGGAAACGTAAGAAAACACATGTTTAAAAAGGAAAACAACGTCAAATGACATTGAACAAATCATCCAGATGCCTTTCTGGTGGGTGGGAATCAATTTTGGCTTATCTTTAAAAACTTGGATTTGATCTTTAACGAGTTCTTCCGTTTGATCCAAACGTTTTTAACGATTCTAAAAGTTCCCAGCCAAAATAAAAGGCTTTTTTTCTTCTTAACCCCAAAATTTAACAAGGCCGTCTGTCATTTCCTATTTCATTCATCTCAGTCAGATCTTCCCAATTTGTGTGATAGACTTTAACTTTTGGAGACGTGGGAGAAGGAGACGTTTGGTATGGAATTTCTTTTCTGACACAGCCAAAAAAAAAAAAAAAAGAGGGGTGGAAAAAATATTCTGGAAGAAAGTTGGATTCTTGTGTTGGAATGGTCAGAGTTTCATTTGACTCGACTTGTTTGTCTACCCTGGGGGGTCCGTTTTAGCCACAATTTCAACTGAAATAGATGCATATTGATATTCACATAAGCATCTTTTTTTACTGTTCACTGGGTGCGCGCAAATGCAGGCACGCACATGAATAGTTTGTCTATTTATTTGCTTACATTTGAGGGTGCATGTTTCGGACAAGGAAATCTGGAACAATAAACTCAAATCGGGAATACCTTAAAATAATAGATTTACTAAAAACAAAACAGATGCTTGAATGAGTTCCTATTTTTATATATAAGACATTGAATATTCTTGTTTCCTCGGTGAATGAAATTTTCCAAGCACTTTCTTTTCCAGAGGAGGAGGTAATAAAAGGGTATGTTAAGAATATATCTTACAGCACGATATTGTTGCACGATAGGCATTCCACACATTAAGTAGGTGCCGCATTGCAGACGTCTAGATCCAAGTGTAGAAAAGATTTTTTCAGTATTCATCAACCTCCCCTTGTGGCAAAATGTCATTTTCACGACGGGTCGATATGAACAAGGACACAAATAAGACCTTATCCTTACTACCAGTATCACGAGTTTTTTTTTTTGTTTTGTTTAGCATTCTACTCGAAGAAAAGAACAGAGCTGAAGAAGACGAATTGATACGGTACTTTAATCCTAATCTATAGGCCGAGGAATGGGGGGGGTGATTTTTGCCTCCTATATCTATTAACGTTTGTAATTGGAATGGTTGGTCGGTTGTGGCATCTCAATTCCCGTTGGGTCATTTAATGTCAAGATTAGACTTTTTCAAACAGTTATACGTAAATATTATCATTATTATTGTTGTTGTTGTTGTTGTTAATAATAATAATAATAATAATAATAATATTGCTGTCACTCAAACTCCAAGTGAAAAACTCTAATGAGTAAATAATAATAATAATGATAATGATAATGACGACGACACCCTGACGCAAACTATATGAATAAGCTGAGATATAGAATGGAATTTGGCACTGAGAAGTATGGGATGCTGATAATAAAAAATGTGAAAGAGAAACAAGGGAAAGAATAGAATTACCAAATAAGGAAAGCATTAGAACGCTTGGAAAAGAAGGAAAATTTAAAAATTCTTGGGGGATATTAGAAGTGGATATAATCAAGCAAACAAAGATTAAATTAAAAGAATATGAAAAAAAATATTACAGAAGAAAACAATTCAAAATCAAACCCAGCAGCATAAATATCATCAAATAAATAAACACCATGGAAAGTCCGGTTCGAAAGATACAATGCACCATTCTTAAAATGAACAAGGGAAGAAACTAGACAAATGGAATAAAGGAGAAAGAAATTGATGACAACGCACAAGACCTTACACCCGACATATGACTTGGATTATGTGTCAAGAAAAGGAAAAAGAAATGGACTCTTCAGCATAAAGGATTGAGTAGATATATCAATAGAAGAACTGAAGACATTAAAAAATCCAAAGAAAGTCTAATTAAAAAAGCCAAGAGAAACCATAACAACATAATGCCAATTATAAAACAACAAAAACTAGAAAACAGAAATTGGAGGAAAAAATAACTGAATCGATATTTCAAGCGACAAACTCGCAAGATTGCTCTCGAGAAGACCTAGACAGGGCTACAAAAAGGAAATTTCAAGAGAGAAACTCTGTTATTAGCGGCACAAGATAATGCCATTACGACTAATTATAGCAAAGCGAAAATCGATAAAACCTAACAGAATAGCAAGTGTAGGTTCTGTTGAAACAGAAATTAAACCTAATTTCATAATAAACGAATGCAGATAACTAGCACAAAAGGAGTAGAAGACTAGGCATGACAGGGTGGAAAAGATGATTCGCTGGGAATTGTGCAAGAGAATAAAATTTGACCAAAAATGGTATATGCACAAACCCAAACCCGTCCTCGAAAATGAGACGCATAAAATTGTGTTGAATTTTTACATAAAATCGGACCACCTAATTCTAACCTGAAGATCAGGAAAACAAAACTTTACCGTCTCCACGGACCACAAAGTGAAAATAAAAGAAAGCAAAAAGATCAACAAATATTTGGACCTTTGCAGAAAACTGTGAAACACGTGTGTGACGGTGATATCAATAGCAATTAGTGCGCTTGGAACAGAACCGAAAGACCTGAACAAAACTATAGGAATTGGAAATCAGAGGAAGAACAGATACTATCCAGGCTACATCACTGTTAAAATCGGCTTGAAAACTGGTGACTTGATGCCATTCAGACTGTAATACAATGGGATTTCGTTTTATATATTTTGCCTTTGGGTTTAGTTAGGCTGAGAACCTTTCGGCTCAGCACATGGATTAGTTAGGCGCAAACTTGAGCGCAGGTGTTTAAGCGCGCGCGGAGAGGATGTGTCGTTCACAGATGTCAAAATAAAAATCCCAGATAGAAAATTGTGACTTGGGGATGTGAATGACGTCATGCACCGGAAGCGTGCGCGGAGGATTTTGGGGATTTTGAAGAAAGTCAGTTAGTTGAGTTCCTGGCTCGGAAGAAGACGGTTGACTTTCGCTTGCTCGCCAAGGCCTTGTGGCGAGTGCACACGTGATAGTGGGGGGGGGCAGATGGAAAAGTCAGCATAGAAAGATTGTGCCTCTCTCCTTATGTCGAAAAACCTTTTAACTCAAAGGTAATAAAAAGTTTCGTACCTGAACTTTGAAGTCGTAAGTGTTTTTCGGGTTTCAGGATTCCTATGTTCTATGTATATATGTGTAATGAACATTCTATGTACATTTCGCATATCCGGATATCTGGCGATGTTACAATACTCTAGTGAAATACCACCAAAAAGCACTGGTATTAAAACTCGCTAGAACTTAAATAATAATACTAATGATAACAATCAGCTTCTCCTAAAAAACATAATCATAAAAAAATTGTTGATCCACAAATCATGGATTGATTAAAAAAGATTTTTGATAGCGTTTCTCGACAAGTAGATTCTAAAAGTTCAAAACATTGCCCAGTCGGCTGGGGGGGGGGCTGTAGAATACACCGACTGCTTCTCTGCAGAGGGGTAAGAACCCCCCCCCCAACGAGTGTCCTGAATATGACACTAAACAATCTGATGGTGAGGTTCCAGCAATGCTGGAGCTTTGGGGAATGCGGAGTACCCCTTCATTGCCATCGCTCCCAGGTCCACTCTGGCCCAGAGTGGTAGCACCTGATAGGGCCCTATCTATGGGTTAAATAGAACTAACGGCATACTTATGCTAAACTGAATTGTTTGACTAAACTGTATAGCTTAAAATAGAAATGTTTTTGACAATTAAACCGTACTTACATTTGGACTGCGTGCTTGTGCTTAACTGAATTGTTTGAAATAAAACTGTTTTTTCGACATTAAAACTGTATTTACACTTAACTGAATTGCTACATATAACTGCAATTGTTTTTTGACATTGAAACTGTATTTACACTAAACTAATTTGTTTTGTTCTGACATATAAACAAAATCTGTACTTTTACAAAACTGAATTAGCTGAAGTAGAATTGCTTGACTAAACTGAATAGCTCGAAATAAAAATGTTTTCTTACAATTAAACTGTACTTACATTTAAACTGCGTGCTTTTGCTAAACTGAATTGTTTTAAATTGAACTGTTTTTGACATTGAAACTGTACTTACAATAAACTAAATTGTTATATATAACTGAATAGTTTGAAATAGAAATCTTTTTGACAATTAAACTGTGTACTCATGCTAAACCGAATTGTTTTAAATAGAACTGATTATTTACATAAAAATGGATTTGGCGTTAAATAACCTACAAAGGTTGATATGCCATAAAACCAAACCAAAGTTCAAAACAATTTAAGGATATCCCCTGCTATAATGATATAATTAAAATACAGCATAGAAAGATGGCATACTAAGCTCTGATTAACCCATAAGAAAAGCATGTGCAATAACAATGGTATCTTCTAAGGAAACTCACTTTCTTTTTTCTTTTAGTTCTAATGCTGCTATCTACAGAACTTAAAAACACAGACTATTTAAAACTATTACTAAAAAACAAGTCCCCAATTCTATGTGCAAAACATGATGACGATTTAAAAGGTGGACTAATCACTGTGAAAAGATTTCGTGACAACATGGGGAAGTGATTTAGTCAGGAAATTTAAGAAATGCTCACTAATAAAGTGTAAAAACGTTGCTGTAGATATAAACACGGAAATTAGAGGTAGAATACAATAAAACCAAAAGTATTTAAGAATCAAAGAAATAGCATCTCTCATACAATAAATAAAGGTAAAAAAAAAGGAGAATAAGAGCCATATCAAGAACAAAACAACGTAAAAAATAAAGTCGAAGCAATTAACACTGGCAATACCAGTAGTGAATTAGTTTTAATGATTAATTGAACGATAGCTGATATGAAAAAGATGGATACTAAAGTTAGAAAAATAATTACCTGCCTTAAAATAGATTACCCAATAGCAGATATAGAACGTCTCTAAGTTAAGAGAGAAAATGGTGGAAGAGGCTTAGTCCAACTAGAATTGACCCACAAAACGACTTCGAAAAGATTTTAAAAATACTTAAACAGTACAACAGATTAGATGCTACAGTTCATTGGAAAAATATTGGATGTTGAGGCAACATGTAAAGAATTTTGTTGTTGCTGTCTTTCACTCTACCAGTCAAATATCTGATTTAGCTACATTTTTTGACTGCATCTTCATCAATAGGTCCAAGATAGTTTACAGCAACATGAAGAAATATCAAATATTTTGTTTAGACGTTCCATAATTCTTTTCACTTTGCATAAAATCAAAACATGTTTCAAATAAACGCCAGTTCCTTTGAAAATACAAAATTATGGAGATTAAACAAACTTTGTTTTTCAAAAGATTAAGTCTGTTCCATAAAAATAAAAAAAAAACAAAACAAATAATTTTACAATTAAAAACGAGCAGTGATCGATCGAGAAAAAAAATTAACAAGCGTTTATATCGGCGAAAACTTAAGTAATGCCCTTCAAAAGAAAGTTCAGAAGACAAGATTCAAAAACAAAATATATTTGTGTTACTACTGTTGATAAAAACGGATAAATTTCTCAATCTTATGGTTATCTATCGAAACATTTTAATTTTTTGCAATATGACATATCGAGATGCTCATTAAAAATATGGATAAACGGGATTTCGAAGACAAAAAGTATACCACTTAAATTTTAATTACTTATTCAATAGAATCATTTAAACAATTTAATTATGACACCTTTTACAAAATTAAGGGTTAAGATCCAGATCATTATCCATATTCTTACATATTGGTACGTGGCTTCTTTTTTTAGAGTATCTAAACGCAAAATTCATCCAACCGCAAAGAAATTGTCTTTCGTTATATGCTCTCACCAGGTGGTGAAACTAGAGTGATCTCTCTATGGCACAGGGTGATTGTCTATGGATGCTTTCCGATTGCTAGATACCTGAGCCCTACTCTCGGCCGTACTGACGAGATGCGTTGGAATGCAAAAAATTACGTTAAGGGCCGGCTAAGAGGAGGTCAATGTTGTTATCTAACCAGCCAAGGGTCCCAATTCAGAATTTTCTGTTTGGATTGACTTCTATTGTCTTTTCCTGTTTGGATATGACACAAGGCAATGGAAGTTTAAAATCAGGGTTTTCTTTTCCCTAGACATTTTGCTTATTCAGATTGATGAGTTTCGTCAACCCGTATCCCGCCTACGCACACAAGTATACAAATCAGATGTCTTCACCTTATAACATTATGCAAAGGTAGCTCCTTAAAATGGTTGCTATCAACTCTGTCAGACAGTCAATTTGCCCCCTCCCCTCTCTCTTTCTCTAAGTTCAGCAACACACTGGTTTAAACAGTTTCTTAGTGCTGGATTATCCAATCATATTACTGAAATTGTGTGACATTATATTATCATTTTCTCAAATGCGCCATACTTTTCTAATTGGTCAGTCCTGATTTTCATTGTAACAGCAAACGTTTTCGATCGCTGTGATTACTAAATATATATGCACACACATAATATACATTAACGTGCGTCAATAGAAGTGTTGATATCAGAGTATAAAAATACATGTGTGTGTATGTAAACGCGGGCTGTTTTAAACATTCAAATGAATGCATCATGTGGTTGTTATTATACGTATACGAATGTACTGATTTCTGTTTAAGCAATTTTATCAATACGACTATGAATGTATGTGCAGATTAATAATTTTTGCTGTTTTAAATGTGTGTTTCATTTATACGGAAAAGTGTATTCTTTGTTTTATGATTCTAATTTCTATGTCAGGTCAAAAATTGGATTCGTATAGAATTCCCGATTAACAACGACAGCTCAATTGATATTTCACTTAATATAAACAGAACGATTCTAAAATACTTTAAATTATCACAGAACAAGTGGGAAACATGGACTTGAATTGTTAAGAACATTCTAGTAAAAAGATCGTTTTTCCACAGTATATCAATGCGGCATTTTTCTTTCTTTTTTTTTTTTTTTTTTTTATTTTGCAGCCCATCTAACTTGTCGTGTAAGCTTGTTATTTTAAAAGCAAGATGGGTTGTCAGCGATTGCTTTATATCAGGTTGCTGCGTTTTTCGTATTTTTATTTGATAGGTTTTTTGTTTGTTTGTTTGTTTGTTTGTTTGTTTGTTTGTCATTTGGAGGATTTTTTTTTTTCGCCATCATTATATTTTGGGTTAGCCATGTTGATTCTATCAACTGACAAATCTTCACTGAAAACTACTATTATTTCCATTCTTTTTTTTTTCTGTTTCTCTCTCCAAAATTTTATATTTTAATCCAATTATCTTAGAAAATTACTTTTCTGAATTTAATTTCCGAAACCAAAAGAAAAGGCATGACCCTTCCTCTAATCTGACGGATTGAATTTGAGAAAATCTTTCAAATTGTTACTTATGTCATAACGAACATACAATTCTGATTATAAATAATGGATGGCTCGGTACATTTCATGGTGGCATCAGTTAGAAGCATCGTATAAACAGTAACGAAAGAAAGAAAGAAAAATGGAAAATGTGGAAGTGTAGAAAGTTGGGGAGAGAGAGAGAGAGAGAGAGAGAGAGATCGGAAAAGTGAGTGAGAGAGAGAGAGCGATGGAAAAGACTGAAGTGTAGAACGTTAAAGAGAAAGCAAGAGAGGTGGGGAATGAGCGAGAGAGAGAGAGAGATGGGAGGGAGGGAGAAGGAGGAAGAATAAGATTTAATATGTAGTCGACCTACCGAAGACCAGCGTACTGGGTGGGTTTGTAGGTGTTATTAAAATGATATCAAAGGCTCTAGCAGCTAGGTTCAAATATGCAGGTTTCCAAGAAGGAAAAAGTATATTCGTTGAAGTCTCACTGAGAGCTTATCCTTTAATGTTGCTCGAATGAGTTTTGTGTTGCAATAAAGGCAAGTAAAATAAAGATCAGGGAAAATACTTGTCAAAATTAACAATAATGATTGACAATGTTGTATCTAAAGTAAAACTCAATATATTTAAAGAGATTACAATAAATACATTTGTGGTGATGCAAAATCTTGAATATCTAATAGCAAAACTATTTCTTTAAATGTTCATTTAATATTGATATGATTTTTACTCTGGTGCAGAGTAGCTCTTGCTAATACATAAACTGATCAGGAGGTGTTCTCGTGGTGTAATGGTTAAAGCGATGGACGGTGGAATCGTAGTAAGCGAGTTCGTACTTCAGTCCCGCTATTACATTCACTTTCGGACAAATACCCTTGGGAAAGGTATGAACCCCCTTATCCTCCCAGCTAAATAGTACCATTACTGTTTTTCTCGGAGAATGGCTTTGGCATTAAATAACCTACAAAGGTTGATATGCCATTAAACAAAGAAACCAAACCAAACCAAACCATAAACTGATCAAAGGTATTGAAAGCCAATCCAAATATGAAGATAAATTCGAATTAATCTTGCTTGAAATATTACGATTAGTTGCACAATGTGAACAGAAGTGTATAAAGAAAGAAAGTGCAACATTCGTATTTGTCAAATGGATCAGTTTGGGGAAAGGAACAATGATGACTCTCAAGAAAATGCCTGGGTCTGAATTGCGTTCGTCCCCAATCAGCACGACCTCCCAAAATCCTTATCTTAAAAACCATTAAAAGTCACACGGATATTTCCTTACGGGTTGGGGTGGAGCAAATGCGAGCTTTTTACCGATGTCGATTAAGAAATTTCATTCCGGCTGTCTTCCTCTGAGATCCGTTTCAGAAGTGGAGAAAAATTTAATGTCGTTTTAGAAGGCAAACACAGGAAACATTTTTCTCTGTTTATCAGTCTAGTGAATTGAGGAAAATATCCGTAAAACAAAACAGTTTGTTTCACAGACATTCTGACGCTGAACAAGACGCAGTAATGAGCCTTTTTTTAGATGGACATCATATTGGGAAGCACATTATATCATTTCTAACACGATGAAGGATGAAGTGAGCCGATAAAAATTATTCTGATAAATAACCGCAATGATTAGCCAACACACACACACACACACACACACACATATATATGTGTGTGTGTGTGTGTGTGTGTGTGTGTGTGTTTATTAGCGAATGATGGAATTAATCCGACAGCATATAGTTATAAAATATGAAAAAGAAAATGTTCAAATGATATGTTCTTTGAATAAACAATGTTAACGTTCCGGTATATTCAATCACTATCAAGGCAATTCAGTTAGTGATCAATGCTTTATTTAAAAAAATGTCTTCAAATGAAAAAAATTAAATTAAAAGAATGAATTTTTTATTTTTTGCGCTCTGTTACGTAAATCGTGTTTCTTTTCAAACAAGTAGACGTCACTTATGTGTGTTCAAAAAAAAAAAAAATTTATTGTTTATTGTTTAGAATTCCTCACAAATGTAGCGATTGGGCACGCATCAAATAATGTATGAAAGAAGTGGATCAATATTATTGCGACGTATATGTTGCTTAATCTGATGAGTGACAAAATGTCACAAAGTGAAGAGATAAAAAAGGAAAAAAAGAGGGAGATGAAAAAATAGTTACATATACTGCTTAGATTATATCAATTAAAAATATATACCGTTGCGAGAACACTTTTCTTTCATTTTTGTTGTTGTTGTTGTTTCTCAAGGGTTTTTTCACACGGCCTTATTGAATATTGATAATTTTCAAATAGATTGACTTGAGACATATACAGTACCCTAAGAGATTCTACCACTCCAGATCAGAGTGAACCTGGGAGTAATGTCAATGAAGAGTGACTCCATACTCCTCAGATCTCCAGAACATGAGTTTCATCAGTGTGATACTTAGAACATCTCTTTTTGAGATTGTGTATTTCACTGTTTCCTTCTTTCTTTTCTCCTCCTCACAGCTTTTTGTTTTACCGTCCTTTTTTTCTTCCCCTTCTTTTTTCATCTTTTTCTCTCTGAATTCAGATGTCAGTTGCGGTTTCTTTGTTTAATGGCATATCAAACTTCATGGGTTATTTAATGCCAAGACTTGTGTAAGAACAGTAGCAGTGTAATCAAAAACCCTAACTAGGGGAATTGGGGGTTCACACTTTTACCAAGCGTATTTATCCAAAATTGAACATAATAGCGTGACTGGAGTTCAAACTCGCTTACTAGGATGTCACAGTCCAGCACGTTACCTTCTACGCCGCGAAGACTCCACCAGAGAGATTTAAAGAGGAACATATCTAAAAATTACTTCTATTCAAGAATTAAAATCGTGTTGCTTCATTAAACATATATGTTAAGACTTTGCATAAAATTATTTTTAAAGTCGTAAAATGAGTTGTACTGCAAAAACAGTAAAAATGAAAATTATATATATATATATATATATATATATATATATATATATATATATATATATATATATATATATATATCAGCCTCGCCTCCCGCAGAAGCAAAGTGTGACACAAGATCAGTTTTAACAGTTTATCAGGTTTGAATTCAGAGTTTTTATTTCCGAGACCGGTTGCCGCATCAAGTTTAAAGAGCACAGTCTATCCTACTATTTATCCATAGTCGGAAGGAGAATTGTGGGATTCATCCGTTTCTGTGGGTATGAATCTCTATATGAAATATAAACAGCCTCATCCAGGATTAAACCGGGGTTATCGTATCCTTCTCCTACGACGGTAACCATCACACGACAAACACCTCCATAAAAAGTATATATATATATATATATATATATATATGTGTGTGTGTGTGTGTGTGTGTGTGTGTGTGTGTGTGTGTATGACAGAATCATTATTACTTGCAAGGCAAAATAAGAAGCAATTCAATAGAATCCAAGATATACAAGATATAAGAATAAGCAACTGCAGGATTTGTTGGCCCACAAAGAAAACAAAAATGGAAATGACTGTATGCGAAGGCAGATCCTTTATGCAGCTGTGTCAGCGGACGTGATTTGACCAAACAAACAAGTGGAATAAAAAAAAAACTATAAAGCTATCTTGATCTTTAAGATTTAAACAAATGACTCATTCCAGTTATCGTAACTAAGAAAAAAGATTGTAAGATTGTGTATTTCACTGTTTCAACAGATTCCAGAGTAAAATAAAAAGAAAAAGAAAAACTGTTTAAATATTCGGATTTTGTTAGAGACCAGAATGTGTCAGTCGTGCTCATCATTGTTGGAGCACTGAGGACGATACCAAAGACACTGGCAAAAAGGTTGGAAGAACTGCAAAGCAGGGAGAACAGGTGCATTTCAGGCACAATCACAGTATGTATACTAGATTTTTATTTATTACATTACTTCAACCCGTCTCGGGTTATTTTATACCAAGAGGTTAGGGAATCGTATTCATTGTTCGTTCATATTTACATTTTTTTGTTGTTGTTGTTGTTTCTCAAGGTTTTTTTTTCACACGGCCTTATTGAATATTGATAATTTTCAAACAGATCTACTTGAGACGTATACGGGATCCTAACAGATTCTACCACTCCAGATCAGAGTGAACCTGGGAGTAATGTCAATGAGTGACTCCATACTCCTCAGATCTCCAGAACATGAGCTTCATCATCAGTGTCATACTTAGAACACCTCTTTTTGAGGGGATCTCACCCGTCTACAGAGGACATAGCGTTATTAAGCTCTGCTGAAAGGGCTGGAAATACCAAAGAGTGTCCCGTAGTTGTGAGTAAACTTACTATCACTCAGTCTCTAACAGAGAACACCAGATACCACATGAGAACATGGAAATAATAATAATAATAATAATAATAATAATAATAATAATAATAATAATAATAATAGCTTCAAAGTTTGCGTCTTAGCTTACTTTACGCGGGAAATAATCCTAGTTAACAGATATCCTTTGAAATCAAGGAATATTTTGAAATCCTTATAGAAGACACTTTGGCGTTGAGATTCAGTAAGAATACTTATTCACATATCTATAAACACCTATATTACGATTATCTGATTTTTATATGTACATACAATAACAAACAAACCTAACACATTGTAAGATTTTATTAGCCAAGTAGAATTAAAATGCTCTTAGAGAATAAGGCAACTTCCAGTTAAATTTGCAACGTAATAAAAATGGGATATGCCTCTTCATTTATATAATTTCTCATGCGAAATTACTCCAAAATACTAATTATAATGTATTTTTCATGACATATTTATTGTATTTACCAAAACAGAAATGAACGCACCAATTTCAGCAAGTTTGCTCGAAGCACCTCTGAAAGTCCTTTTTTCATGTTGTGTGAAGTTGTGTATTTCTTCTAATATCGTGTTCGTTTCCCAATCTTACAGCTGAAATGAATTATTTTCGTTTAGGAAACAAGAAAAAGTGGCACAGGGCTTAGTCTGCTGGATGGGGAGAGTGTTGCACTTACACAATTCTGTGTTTCATCAAAAACATCTCGTTAATAAATATCAAGACTAACTCTATAATTCTGTTTTAACTGACGCTGTCTCGACTAGACATCTAGATCTCATCCTTCATGATATAATTTTCTGCGTTGTGCACACGTCTTTATTTGAGTTTAAAATTTTAAGATGTTAAAATTTCAGTCTCGATACTTTTTGATCACACTTCGTATGTTATTTAGCGAAAACCTGTTACTTCAGATTTCCCTATTTGGTATTTAAAAAAATAACCTGATGAGCAAAATGTTTCAACAGATATAAAACATGGAGGAGTGTAATGGCTATCGTCTTAGGAAATGATCACGGTGCCACGAATTCAAATTCTGGACGAAGTTGTTTGTATTTTACTCCTAGCAAATGCCCTTAGGAGAGATATAAATCTGTTTTCCACTATGCTATGAGTAAAAATGAAGGGCAGAAAGGAGTCTTTAGTTTTGGTATGGCAACTGGTGTCGGAGAAGGAAAATTCTGAAAACAAACCTGCACTACTCCGCAGAAAAATTAACTTGGCATCCTGCCGGTGTCGGAAGATTTGTTTAAACCTATACACACATACACAGACATTATAAAACTATGTATATGTGTGTGTACAGTTATTAACTATTGAAATATCAAGTTAGGTATTTAAACATAATCAAAACGGCATAATTTAATTAACTATCAGCATATATTATCATCTCATACATGCTTTATCAAATTTACTGATATATATATATATATATATATATATATATATATATATATGTCTTATCGGAGAACATGCCTTATCAAACATTCAGGTAAGCACAGAGGCACATACATAAATACGTATCTATGAATTCGTGTCTGACTTCTTCGTACGATGACACTCCCATTTATATCTGCTTTCAGAGGTCTGTTTTATCTATTCCGACTTTTTCCATGCATTCAATTCAAAGATATTCACACACTCTCATCATATACAGTCACAGAGTATTAAAAAAGCTTCTTGATTAGAGCTTTGAAATTTAAATGAAGACGTTTGTAAAGCTGAGCAACTTAATATGCCCAAAATTACTGTGTACAAGTCGACTCGGCGTATAGGTCGACTTAAAGATATTTAGCTCAAAACTTTTGGTTAGATTTATACCTGCTGTATAAGTCGACCCCCCAAAAACATACAGTAGGCTACTGTGAGGTTCCGGTTCGAATTTACAGCCAATATATCAACTGTTGGAAAAGGAGTGTGATATAACGTTTCAATAATAATTAATTTGTATAACAGTTTTATTATTTCATATTAATCTCAGAGTTGATTTATTAAATATATTCACCAAACACGACTTTAAGTTGGAAATGATTGTAACAATCTGCTGGAGTTACGATAAGTGGTGTATATCGATTTTTAGTAATACTGTTCCTCGAGTTGATCGATCTGTGGTAAAGGTTTTGATTTTAGCCTTGTCCTGTAAGTCGGCTCTAAGTTTTGTAAAGATTTTTTCACTTTTAATTTTTTCACTTTTGACTTTTCAAGGTTGACTTGTACTGCGCAATTTACGGTAACAGTAAAGTGATACTGTCATCGTCTACACAGTATTCTAGTTTCTAGATTTCGTTGGAATGAGTCAGTGGAAATTCAGCTGTTTCCTGTTGAAACACAACCTTGTATAAGTGCAACACCCTCCAAACTCACATGACCAAGCAAGCTCCGAGTGATTTTTTTCTTAAACTGAAAATTCTCCCCAACAGTAAAATTTGAGAATGTAGGTGATATTAAAAGAAATAAAACGCTACAGATTCACATGATATTAAAAGAAGAGCTTCAAAGATTCTTCGAACTATGAAAAACTCGCTGAAATGTGTGTTAAATGACAAGAGGATTATTTGGGGGTGGAAGTCAACGTGCCATTCATTGTTCATTTCTGTTTTTATAGTTTTCATGTCGATACTTTTTACTATACTTCGTATACGTTTGCAAATGTAACAGTGATTCTCTCTCTCTCTCTCTCTCTCTCTCTCTCTCTCTCTCTCTCTCACACACACACACGCATACACACACGCACACACACACTTGCCCAGTCGGCTGGGGCTATAGAATACACCGACTGCTTCTTTGCAGAGGGGTAAGACCCCCTCCCAACGAGTGTCCTGGATATGACACTAAACAATCTGATGGTGAGGTTCCAGCAATGCTGGAGCTTTGGGGAATGCGGAGTACCCCTTCATTGCCATCGCTCCCAGGTCCACTCTGGCCCGGAGTGGTAGCACCTGATAAGGGTCCTATCTATGGGTTAAATAGAACTAACGGCATACTTATGCTAAACTGAATTGTTTGACTAAACTGTATAGCTTAAAATAGAAATGTTTTTGACAATTAAACCGTACTTACATTTGGACTGCGTGCTTGTGCTAAACTGAATTGTTTGAAATAAAACTGTCTTTTCGACATTAAAACTGTATTTACTCTTAACTGAATTGTTACATATAACAGCTTGAATAGTTTGAAATAGAAATGTTTCTGACATTTAAACTGTGTACTTATGCTAAACTGAATTGTTTTAAATAGAACAGATTATTTACATAAAAATGGATTTGGCGTTAAATAACCTACAAAGGTTGATATGCCATAAAGCCCAACAAACCAAACCAAACCCCCCCTCTCTCTCTCTCTCTCTCTCTCTCTCTCTCTCTCTCTCTCTCTCCCTCTCTCTCTCTCTCTCTGATGGTGTATCTTTACGTTTGTATGATTCAGTCACGGTATTTACCAAGTTTATCTTACTCTGGCATAGGGCCATTGATATAAGGCACTCCGTAAAGATCAAGCTCACTACAAAGTAGTGTAATGAAATGCTAGGCTAACTCAATAATCATAAACCTATGGCAAGACACCCATTTTATGAAACTTACTTTAGACCGGTAGTTTTCAAAAAGTGTACCTTGTATTTTTTCCTAATTTTGGTTAATTAAAGCCTGGGACATTATGCTGAGAGGCAGACTTTTGATGGGTGATAGGAAATACCTGGGGCAGACATTCAGCTACTCGCTTTTATACTCTCGGGTGATGAGGAAATAGCGCCTGGAGACTTGATCAGTAATAGGATATGCCTGAGGGAAGAGATTATTTTACATAGTTTTGTCATGGGTCAATAAAATTATAAAATTTGAATATCTTTTTCGCATCGAAGTGATAGGAAGTAATTGTGGTTTAATTAATGATTTCTTAAGGATCATGGCTTGTTGTGGCTGAAGAAAGGGCTTTTTTTCCCCCTGTTTAGTTTCATTAAAGGTTCAGTCGTGTTTTTTGGTTAGTCTGTTCGAAGTGCAGTCAGCTAAATTAGCAAGTAGTGAAGTTAAGCAGAACGAAATTTAGAGGTGATTATTCAGTCTTTGTCTTGCATATAGATTTCAGGTTGCTAACTGATC
This sequence comes from Sepioteuthis lessoniana, assembly GCA_963585895.1. Taxonomy (NCBI): domain Eukaryota; kingdom Metazoa; phylum Mollusca; class Cephalopoda; order Myopsida; family Loliginidae; genus Sepioteuthis; species Sepioteuthis lessoniana. Next base: position 2,444,170 of record OY757923.1, on the reverse strand, counting down.
TCCCAATTAAGTACTGAACAGGTTCATCTCTGCTTAACTTTGGTGATCCAGAATCAACTGGCGCTCAAAGCGTGACTTGATCGCAACTTAAAGGAAATATATTTCTTAATGTGATATCATACAATAAAATTGGCAAACTCCTACCTTCGTGTTGCAAAGTCACGTGTGGAGCACCTACCAGAGGATCGAACCGCTATGTTTGTAAGACTAGTTCGTCAACCACCACCTTCAGCAAAATGTTTAGTATGAACTTGTATATGGGGTGGGGGTACATTTAAAGTTCAGAAAGAATCCTTTATTATCTACAAACTTTTCATGCAGAATTATTGTGATACTTTGAAAAAAAGGTGAGTTTTGCAAAATTATTTTAAATCATCTTTAATCAACGAACGAAAGAAAGAAATGTGGTTTTGGCAAACCTCCAAAATGTTTAGCTTACCATGCTATTATGATTGACAAATTAGTATCTTTTAATTTATTATAAAGTAATTTGTTTGATTCTCACTGGTTGCCGCATATTTTAAACTAGTGTAAAAGCAAATGAAGGGAAAATATCTGCGTGAATGAAAGACATAAAAAGATTAATTAAATAAGTAAATGAAAAGTGAAGAAAAAAGGAATGATTTACCAGAAAAGATTTATTTTCTTTGTTTAAAGGCATATCAACTTTCGCGGGTTATTAATACCAAAGTCATCCGTGTTGAAGAACAGTAGTGTTACTATTTAACCTATAGTTTGATGGGTTTAAGGGGGTTCATATCTTTCCCAAGGGTATTTTTCGTAAAGTACATGTAATAGAGTGACTTGAGTTTGACTCGCTTATTACGATGTCACAAATCCAGTCTGTTACCCGCGGGGAATCCCACGATTTAGTTGATGAGGCCGATAAAAAGTAGCGGATTTTAAACGTAAATAAGAGAGAACGAAAGCGTTAAGGAAGAAATAAAAAAATTAAATAAAATGAAAATATAATAAAATAAATGGAGTAGTGATTTAATAAGCGTTTTTGCTCAGATGTGGCACAAGGCCATATGAATGCAGCACCCAATGAGACTCGAACTCACTCGTGAAGGTTTGCTAATCTTGCTTAAAACCACCAGTGGGGCCCATAAACTAAATAGAGAATTGAAGATTTTGTAAATACATCGATGATTATCTTAATCGTCAACTTCGGTGGGTTTGAAGTTGATGTCAGTTTACAACCTAATTAGAAAATCTATACAAAAATCAATTGCAAATATTCTGGCATTTGTCAGTCCCTCAATTTGTGCCTGGACCACAGCACAGGAGGTCTGGGCAACGTTGTATGGAAGACCAGCTAATTTTGTTTTCTTTTATTGTAAATGACAGTAGCTATCCTATCAACAATTTGGCAAATGGCCCTGGTTTTCTCTCTTCACGATAGCCATGTTGTCTTAGGGAAGGGCAAGGGGATTGGGATAGTGTTGCCACTGTAGTTGCCAGAAGAAGGTTGAACACAACATCTGCCTTAGGGACTCCAACTCCTGGTTTTTGCTATTTCGACGTAGCAATTTACTCTGTTAGATGACTAAAGGGTTAAATTGAATTTTCCTTCTCCTAGACGAGTTGCCTTTACCAAGACTAGAAAGTCCAGACTATATACCCAGAGCAAGAAGACGAAATGGATTCGTGATTTTACCAATGACAATATACCAAGGACAATATAGTACCACTACTGGCCTTCGAAAAGGGTGGTTTTTGCATTAAGTAACCCTTGAAGGTTGATATGCCATTAAATAAAGAAACCAGAAACCTAAGACAGAAGCACCCTGTAAATCTTAAACAATTTCTTCCAGAATTTAAACTTGACTCACTGCGTCAATTTTCGACAGAAATAATCTTTACTTCCAACAGTATACCCCCTAATTGCAAATAAATAAATAAATGAATAAATAAATAAATCAGAGAAGTTACTCTATAATTAGCAATTTAATAAGTATTACCCCTAAGGATAATAATGAAGTGAGTGCGAACACTGACCCAACGCGATTATTAAGTTTTAAATTAGATTGCTTTATTCTCTAAACCATAACATTTCAACGCAATTGGACTTGCAAATTTCTCGCTAAAATGTGTCATGTTTGTTGTGTTATTACAATAGATATACGGAAGACTCTCTGCGGCGTAGTGGCTAACATGCTGGGCCGCGACATGGTAGTTTGCGAGTTCAAACCCCAGTCATGCTATTATGTTCACTTTCAAACTAATAACCTTGGGAAAGGTATAACTCCATTATTTCCTTCAACATTTCGTTAATTAGTACTACTACTATTCTTCAACAAGTAAGGCTTTGGCATCAAATATCCCACAAAAGTGGATATGCCTTTAAACAAAGAAACAAGCACGAAAAACAATATATGTACAAAAATGGAATCATTATCACAGAGATTTTCAAGATTCACTAAAAATCGAAATGTGATTTTACTCTTTACTGGTAATACACTTGGGAAACGTAAGCCTCCAACTATTCTCCCTCCAAGGTAAATAGTAGGGCAGACTAAGTTCTTTCACTTTGATATGACAACCGACTTAGAAGGAAAACTTTGAATTCAAACCAGTTAAAATCTACTTTAAAATTTGACCTCCTCGTTTCGGAGGGTTTGGGTAAATACTAAGAAGTCAAAGACCCAATGTTTTTATCATATGATGTGTGACACCCACCCTAATATAGTCTATGAATAAATTAGAAGTAAGCCCAACCGTCATCTTATCAGACCTTTTTGTTCCCCGGAGCGTTGGCTATCGGACTCTGTTTCGTTTCTAAAACACGCGTATGGGGTCAAATTTTATTTGTCTTGTTATAGAATACAAAAAGGAATTCTGCCCTCAGTCTTTTGATGGGTTTATTTTTTCCCCTCTAAAAAACTCTTTTTTTTTTTTTGCCCCTGTCTTTCATTTTATACTCGTACGCTCTTACCATAAAATGGACATTTATCACATTCCTTGAAGAAACTCCATCCTCAAACAAACCTATATTTATTTTGTATTCAACTCTTAAAATTCTTGCTATAGGTCTGTGCTTTTAATACAATACTACTAGTCCGTAAAACTTTTCGAAAAAAATCAATTTTAAATCGTTTAGATACTTATATATAGACTTGAATTCGAGTCATGTTCATATTATCACGGCTTAAAAAGGATTTTTTTTTACAGAAGTTGAAGGTTTTATTTATTAAGCCTTACTTAGTCTGACACAGCAATCTCAGGCAGCAGCTATTGATAGTAAGTGGTTACTCATCAAAGCGAAAAAATAATGATCATCGCTGCATAACTTCGGTGTTTTCAGCGTGACTTGACCGTAAGTTCAAGCGATGTATGTATGTACCTAACCCCTCCACTAAAAGTAGGATATGACACAAGGTCAATTTTTCATTGGAATTTAATATTAGAATTCAGTCTTCTTTCTCCTAGACTGGTTGCCAACCAGGGTTAAATAGCCCTGTCTAGTCTACTGTTTATCCATAGCTGGAAGAAAGATAATTGGATTCGTGCCTTTCTCAAGGGTATTAGCACTATGTTTAAGCAATATACAAGTTCTCCGTATTTGGTACTAAAAGCTCATATGAATGTCCTGGGGTTAAGTTACACTCAAGTCACAATTAACGCATGGCTTCTCGAGCTTTCATCTCGGGGGGTACATAAAATAATTAACTGTTTAGTTCCACGGAGGCCTACCCACCAGGTAGCACCTCTCCTTTCATCGGAAAGGAGTAAGAGCTGGGTTTATAGCCCAGTGCCCGAAGCACTCCTGTATAAGAATGCTGACGGATTTAAAGCAGTTTTAAAAACAGTCCCGCGATAACCTTGCTTCTTGTTGAGTACTTCATATTAAACTGATCTAATGTCACATTCTGACCTCGCGTAGAGTCGGATGAAAAGCTTCTCGTTAGATCATCAAAGTTAAGCAACAATAAGATTGCTTAGAATTAAGATGGGTGTCTACTAAGGAACAGTAGGTACCATAAACAATGTAAGGACTGTGTGCCTGACGAAGCAAAACTTAGTAATTTCTATGAATGAGCACGTATTTTTCTGTTCGTCCGTACACGCACGGAAACGTGTGTGAAATACGGAAAATATAAAATATTTATAAATACATATTTGTTCTAATAGTTTCATTGAAACTAGTTATGGTTTATATACCGGTTAATTGGCCAAGCTGTTAGAGTGTTCGCCAATAGCCTTGGAGACCTGGGTTCCATCCCAGGTCGAGTCATACCAAAGACTAAAAAAAAAATGGTACTTGATGCCTCCTTGCACTCAGCATTATAAGGTATTACTAAAGGTTTAAGTAGAGCAATCCTGGGAAAGGAGTTGCGTCTTTCCTTGCACCACGGTGGAGTAGCTATCGAAAAGGGAGCTTTCGAGTCACCCTCGATTATGGTCGCCCACTTTATTTTATGGTTTATATGATTTGCGTAAGATAATTAATTCAACAGAGATGTGACACGTATTTTTGTCATTTAGGGCATTCGGAATATTGTCTTCATTTTTATTGTTATATTCATAACGTTTCGGCCGATGTCTCCTTTGGCCTTCTTTATGTATTTCTTGTCAAACTTTGGAGCTAACACGGAACTTTGAACCGGACCCTTTATGCACGAGAGTAGGTTGTTCTAATTCCGTTGACCATAACTTAGTACAAGTGTTAAGCTATAGTAAGTATTTCTCATTATTTACTTGTAGTCGGGATCGAACCAGCAACTTCCAGATGACTTCGCTAAAAAGTTAATTAACTAAACGCCTAAAAAAACATATTCACCTCTTCTTTTCTTGTGTTTTTTTAAAATATTTTATTCCATTTAATTATTCTTTTCTTAATTTTTTATCAATGTTATTTGAGCCCAAAGCAAAACTAAATTTGGCAGTTGATGTGATACCTGATAAAATGAGGGCAACAGTCATATATCCACACACACACACACACATATACGTGGTGCATTCAATAAGTTTCCAGACTTTTTTGTACAGGTATTTACAATTGTCGTAGACTCTTGAAAATTTACTATGTTATTGCTATACATCTTATGAGATGACTGACTAATTTTTATGATTTCAGCTTCAAATGAACAGCTACAGCAGCACTTGGAATACACCCTACTAAAGCCTGATTGTCACAGCTGGTGAATTTTTAAAATGCAATCTGGACGTGAGGACACTTTAGGAGAACGATATGCCATAAAATTGTTTTAAACTTGGAAAAAATGCCACAGAAACGTTTGGAATGCTTCAGACTGCTTTTCGACCACCTTGCATGAATCGAGAATCAGTTTTTGAGTGGCATAAGAGATTCAAGGAAGGTAGGAAGTCTGTGAGGGATAATGAGAGGTGTGGGAGGAGTATGGAAGTCAATATACCAGAGTTGATTGGCCAAAAGGTTGGGGTTAGGGTTACTATGTTGAGGTTTTACGGGAGTTCAGGAAGAGATTCCGTCGGAAGAGGCCAGCACTCTTCTAATCGAGTCAGTGGCATTTCCACCAGGATAATGCACCATCCTTGTCAACGACCATTTGACCAAGATGGGCATCAACACAGTTCCTCACACTCCCTATAGTCCAAACCTTGCTCCCTGTGACTTTTGGTTATTCCCTAAGCCCAGAGACTGTCGTTATGAGACAATTGAGGAGATGAAAGAGGCTGTGACGAAGGTCACTGACACGCTCACACAAAAGGACTTCTATTTGGCCTTCCAGAAGTCGTTGGAAGGGTACAACAAGTGCATTGCAGCCAGAGGAGATTTCTTCGAAGGGGACTGGAGTTTCATGTGTGTACTATCAATAAAAGTGCCCATACGAAAAAATTCTGTAAACTTATTTAATGATCCTCATATATATATATATATATATATATATATATATATATATATATACCGATGTGAAAGAGTAGATACTATACTTTAATCCCTGTTGAAGGCTTTGTAACCTCACTCTCATCTTGTATTTAAGTAAATCTCTTTCCTAGTCTGCAAAACGCAGTTTTTGTTTGTTTTATGACAAATTTTGTTACTTGTTACTTTGGCATGAGCTAGGTCCCAAATAACTGTGGTCCTCGGGAACACTGTCATGCAGGCATCAAAGTACTCCAACTTGTTACTTTATAGTTCCATTGGGGAGGTGGTGCTGTCGGATTATAATCAACGAAACAAGATCCGCATTAACTTTCTTTGTATTTGTGTGTGTGTTATTTTTATTTTTTATTCTAACTATTAAACTCGATTTGACTCCAATTTTAGTACATGACCTTCTCGTTCTATTTTCTTTGAAGCGACATTTTAGGATAAAGAGAAAAAATCATCTTCGAAAACAATTTGTGTGATTCAAAATATTTATTTACTTTGTCGTCTTCACGATTTTCTCTCCATTTAACTAATTTCTTTCTCTCGTTGGTTCTCCTTCTCTTTCTTTATTTCAATCATTCTCTCTCTCTCTCTCTCTCTTTTTTGTTCTCTTTCCTTTTCTTTATTTATCTCTTTCTTTCTCTCTTTTGTTCTATTTCTCTTTCTTTATTTCAATCTTTCTTTCTCTCTTTTGCCTTCATTCTCTTTCTTTATTTCTCTCATTCTTTTTCTCTTTTATTCTTTTTCTCTTTTTTCTTTTATCTTTCTTCCAATGTTTTATTCTTGTTTTTCTCTTTCTTTATTCCTCCCATTCTTTCTTTCTTCGTCCTCTTTCTCTTTCTTTCTTTCTTTCTCTCTTTTATTCTTCTTCTCTTTCTTTATTCCTTTCATCCTTTGTCTCTTTTGTTCTTTTTTCTTTCTGTCTCTTTTTTATTCTCTTTCTTTATTTCTTTCTCTCTTTTATTCTCTTTTATTCTCTTTCTTTTTCTTTATTCCACTCGTTCTTTGTCTCTTTTATTCTTTTTCTCTTTCTTTATTTCTATCTTTCTTTCTCTATTTTATTCTCTCTCTCTCTCTCTCTCTCTCTTTATCTCTCTCTCTCTCTCTCTCTCTCTCTCAATTCATTCCTTTTGTTCTTTCTCAATCTCCTCTGACAATCTGTATTTGCAAAGATAAGAAATAATTAGTCCCTTGAACCAGCCGATTTTGTAATCCCTAAAGTGAAGTTACGGTCCGATATTTGAACCCACACGTGTCCCTCTTTTGTCTTCCAACTGGCAACCTCCCCTACCTACTATTTCTCTGCTTGTTGTTTAAAGCCAATCGACGGCTGAAATCTAAAATCTTTTTTTTTTCAAGCCTCTTCCCGGTTTAGATACTTCCCCACCAAAAGGTTCCTTTACTCATAATGAATTTGGGGATAGGACATTAGACCAAATATCTCAACGAGAATCTGTTCAATGTCTTCTACCCAAACAGAAGCTTGGGAAATATGTGACAACAGAAGAAAATAACTCGAACACTGAAGTTCGGTTTCATATTTGATCTTTAACTTCTGTTCACTGTTGTATATCCATAAAGTTTACAAAAGTTTAATCCAATTTTCATTATATTAAGTTGTTTGGAAAATAACATCCAATTTTAGAATAATTTTTTTTATTCCTGAATGAATTTAAGAGAAATTTTCTCTGTACCCAAATTAGAGCCTGTGTTAATGTATATAAAATAGATATAAGAGACTTCTTCTCCGGTCCCGACAACTCTATTATATCCGGGTTATTTCAGTCAGTCAAAATATGATTCCTCTACATCACAACATTTTTGCCATCGATTAACAAGGTTATTTTTATGTCTGTACGGTAAAACTCTAAAGATTTTGGTGCCAAGAAATCTTTAAATGTAGTTTTTATTTCTTCTTTGAAACGGAATGTTTTTTGGCATAAAAAGTGACCAGATGCCCGAAAAATAGTTGTCAGTGGGTGAAAGAACAGGAGAATATGGTGAATATAGCAAACCCTCATATCTTTAGTGAGATTCTACAGTTTCATCCTGGCAACATGTGGCCAAGCTTCTGCAGTGTCATCCTGGCAACATGTGGCCGAGCTTCTGCAGTTTCATCCTGGCAACATGTGGCCAAGCTTCTGAAGTTTCATCCTGGCAACATGTGGCCAAGTATTCTCATGAAACCAAATAACGACCAAAGTTGAAAAGTAAATACATCACATCATTTTTCATGTTTATAATTAGGGGAATATAACTTTGGAAATCAAATTCTGACAGAAATGATATAAAATTAACAAACTAGATTAATAATGTGAATTTTTTATATAACGTCAATTAAAATAATATATTAGAATAGAATTTAAACTGTTTATACTAAAATTGAAGATTTTTTGAATAACCTAATAATCATCGCTATTAGTGCAACAGTACCTTGTTATCGGTATTAGATAGGTCCCAACGAATTTTAGATGATAAAATCCGTGGATTCAAGCGAACCAATGGATACAAGAAAATAACTATATGCTCCAGAGATTTTCATTGGGAAATCGACATTTGATATGGAAAAACGTCAATAGATTTTTGAAAATAGCTCAATATTACAATTGTCATCCCATTTTGTTGATAATATTTCCTTTTGGAGCCAACAGCAATAATTTCACTTCCTTTAATTCTTAGCTAAAAGAATTGTCATCAGGTTTATTTATTGCCCTGTCGGCAAGACTGTATCCACTGCAGAAGGGAAAGACCCTCTCCCAAAAGAGATGTCCTGGGAATTACACTAAATTGCAATGGTAGTGAAGTTCCAGTTCTGGAGCTCTGGAAAGTATAGAGTACCTCTTCATTGCCATTACTCTCAGGTCCACTCGGACCCATAGTGGTAATACATGCTAGAACCTCATCTATCTCAAATAGAAGTTTGAAAAGGATTTACATTTGAGAGGAATAGTTTAAAACCATATAACTGTGTAAATATTATTTCTATTTGATAGGAATACTTCATTATCATCATGTCTGGTTCGTCTAATTTTGATAGTTTTCGTGACGGGTCGTGGGTGGCCGTGCAGTTGCTGTTTTGTGGGATGCTGTGTCCAGGACTTGTACAATATTGCTCGCAGCATTCTTGTGTAATTGCTGTCAAGATTTTCTCCATACGTTTTGTTAGCGTACACGTGGTGCATCCATACAGCAGTGTCGATACTACTGCTGCTTGGAAGAAACTGCGCTTCATTTTATCGGTCAGGTCTGACTTCCATGCGACCGATAGCCTATCGATAGCTGTTCATGCTTTTGCTAGTCGCGTGTCGATGTCTGTCTCGGTTGATGAGACACTGCTCCCTAGGTAGGTGAACTTGTCAACAAATTTGGGACAAATAAGAGGTTATTATGATTAGACAGGAATAATTTCTTGGAACCAATGAATAAATTCATAAATTGATTATTTTTTTATATATTTTCATAATCGTATTATTTTTGCGGCTGGAATTAACATTTCTATTTCATATACGTGGACAGATATTCAGTGTCTTTCCAAAACGGGACAAAAACCGAGTGACGCTGAAATTTCTGTCTGTACATAAAGATTTGCACCCTAAAGATATTGTTGAGAGAAAACATGTAAAAAGGGAAGAGGAAATTAAAGGATGTTTCAGCATTTGATGAACGTGTTCAACCAGATATGACAGGATGTGAGAACTTCATGAAGAAAGTTAGTAAAAAGTTAATTATGACGGACAACAGAGTCAGTAGAAGTGAAAAAAGAGAGAGAGAACATGAGAAAATCAGGAAACTCAGAAACGAGAAATAAAATGTTGAAAAAATGACAATTCCACGAATATCTTAAGAGAAAATCAAAAGAAATTGCAAATGAGACGACACAGAGATGGTTGTGCAGAGGACATTTGAAGAAAGAAAATTGATTCATATATTGTTAGGGATGATTTTAGGTGGATTTCTATAAGAATGATAAATTTCAAAGCCATGATAAACCACAAAGCATTAAGAAGAAGTTGAGACGAGCTCATCAATAATCATATAATAAGCAAATTCAGCAAAGAATACAAATATAAACATAACTAGGCGGGCAATATGGATTACTAGGAATTATGAAAATAACTGGCATTTGACCCGACGACCTAATGGTATATAAAAGAAACATGAAGCCGTTTAAAAAAAAATTCATAAAAACGCTAAATTTGAGATTTTGCTCTTCAAACAGATCATTCAATTTAATCTCGAAAACAAAGAAGAGAATCGTTCAAATAGTGGGTTTTACTGTTTCAGCACCGGAAATTGGCATAATGGTCCGAGTGTTCGCCTGGGAGATCTGGGTTCAATCCTAGGTCGAGTCATACCAAAGACTCAAAAAATGGTACTTGGTGACTCCTTGCTTAACACTCAGCAATATAAGGTAGGGATCAAGGGTAAAGTGGAGCAACCCAGGGAAAGAAGTAGCACCCTCCCCTACACCTCGGTGCAGTAGCTATCGAAAAGGGAGCCTTTGGGTCATCCTCGACTAAGGTCGCAAACTGAGAGCAAATGAAAAAACTTTACAAATGTGTAAACCATCCAAAAGAAAAGAAAAACTCAGGAATCATTTAAAACTATTGTACCCATTATCATTAGCGAGCTTGAAGCAATCTTAAGAAGCTTTGTAATTAGTTTGGAAGAACTATTAATTTTATTGAGAATCGAAATAATCTCGAAAAAAAAATCACTGAAATTAGCTAGATATTGAGAAAGGTTCTGGAGATTTATTGTTTTTTTATCTCCAATGAGAGCAACCAGCAACTACCTATATGAAAATAAGAAGTAGTTGTGTTAGATTTGGTTCACCTTGTCAGTTTTTAAAGATTTTTATCTCTGGTGACGGCTCGAGAGTTTAAGCCCCCCTCCCTATACGCGACGACAACATAGCAATCCTGATTGGAGAGTATTCATCGAATACAAATTTTAAATTCTTAGTAGTATGTACTGTTGAATAATATGTAGCATATCAGTCTTGACAATTTTTGCATAAAGAGTTTAATCCTTCCTTATGAATAATGATTTATTGTTGCCTTTATTACTGTTATTTTTTTCGATATTTTTCTTTTAAACAAAAGAAGAGTTTTTGTTTTGTTTTGTTTAGTTTTGTTTTGTTTTCATTCTCTTACTGGGCGCAACGAGTTCATATGTTTTATTTAAAAATTCAGATATTTACAAGGCGTCGTCACTAAAATTTGACCTCATGAGATCAAACGTTATTTTACAGGAAGTAGCAAGCGTAAAAATGTAAATATATATATATATATATATATATATATATATATATATATATATTTGAGGCTATAGACATTCGATTTATGCGTACCATAAGATACACTCACACACCCAAATATATATATATATATATATATATATATATATATATATATATATTCTCTCATAATACTGTACACTATGCATAAATTAAGAACCAAACAATATATATATATATATATATATATATATATATATATATGATTTTTTTTACTTTTTTTCTCATTTTATGCATAGTGCACAATATTAAAAATAAAACTAAGGAGACTTGCTGTCTGTCGTGCTCCAATAAAGGCTACCGGTGTGAAAACTCACAAAAAATAATGTAATGTCTTTTTTTGTCATTTTTATTTAAAAATCCTTCATAGTTACTTCATGCTTAACACAATTATTTAAAAGGAATAATTGTGTTGAACATGAAACAGCTATTATGGAGAATTAAATAAAAAAAAGCATTAATTATAATTGATTATATACATATCTTTTGAGTCTTATGACTCAAAAAATGTTTCTTGATATCTCCTTGCTTAACACTCAGCACTATATGGTAAGTATCAAGGGTAAAGTGGAGCAATACAAGGAAAGGAGGAGTGCCCTTCCTTACACCTCGGTGTAGTAGTAATTAAAGAGGGAACCTTCGGCTCGCCCTCCTCTACGGTCGCCAACTTTACTTACTTAATACTTATATACACAAAGGAAAAAATTTGGCAAATTTGAACAATGAATGTAATGGAGACTTTTACAGTAGCTGTTATATTTTGACCCTCGCCCCGGCCCAAAAATGCTATTCCAAGGTGATACACCGGAGGGAGGTGGCGCATTCTGATGGCCAGTGATCGAAAGAGATCGTGTGGGCGGATTAAGGTTTATGATATGGGACAAGGTGAAGGTCCCATTGTGCCACTACAGTGATGCACCGGAAGAGAGTAACCTCTGAACTGCATGACAGTTATTTCCGCTTGATGACGATTAGACGTTCGATTTCAAAGATCCAGTGGGCGATCGTGTGGGCGTTGAATTATTATATAATTGAGTTGAGTTGGGTGCCAAAGCAGTTGCCAGTAGAATTCCAGAGAGTTAGAGACCAGATGTAGTAGGGAAAGCCACACCCGACAGAGGGGGTCCTCGGAAACCCCCGATGGAGTTAGGGGTCCAGAGAAGATGCTGATAATATGCCATAAAGAAAGCCAGCATCCAGCAGGGGACCCCAAGACTTCTGGTTGAGCATCTAAGAGAACAAGAAAAACACAACGTGACGGTCATAAGTAGTGGAGGTAAAAATATGAGGTTTATGTTCGGTCTCCAGCACCCTCTCACATGCAAACCTTGAACAACCCTTTCGAACACTTGCAATAAAGTGAGAGGTATATATTTTGTTAAAGAAGTCTACCTGCTTCGTTCCTTCATGCGTCGTTTATTCATGCGTCTGTCTTTGATATTGTGTCGTTGTGATGCTGAATGATGATGTAGATGACTATATAACATAACACCTTATAAACAATAACCTTCACAAGACAATGTACTGACTTCCAAAATGATTAATTCGAAGGAAACGGTAGAAACTAGTTGTAAGAGGTAAATATTATAGCTTTTAAGCCCGTAGAATATGGCAGGAATATAGAATGTATAACTGTACGCGAGATTTAATGACAGGTTGTCTTTTTTCTTTTTTCTTCTTTTTTTTTTCATTGTAAAGAAAATTAGCAAATTGACGTGTCGATCTTATCCGTCCTAAATTTTGACTCTTCAAGGGTGGATCGCAGAGTCGTTTGCTTTACCGCTGGGTATCCAAACTGCAAACAACCTTAGCTTGTTGCATATGAATGAAATTGTCATGGGACTGACGTTTGTGATGAAATACAATCTACTAGCGTCAATGTGGGATGGTCAAAGTTTGTAGAGATTTTGAATCGAAGAATTAATGCATAACATTTTCTTAATTTAGTTTACATTCACCCGTCAAATTTTATGATTTCAAGTAATTTCTGAAAAAATATACTTGTCTTTAATGAAAAAAAAAAAGATAAGGTCAACAGACATTGATAGCTAATGTACTCTGATTGAATGAAAAAAAAATTGCAACACAATGGTGAATGATTCTAATTTAAACCTGCGTTCATGAAGTACGAGGGGTCTGAGTACTGTTGATACACTTCTCATTTTGGAACCGATGCACTTATTGATCTGTGAATGATCATTTACAGTAATTCAGCTATATTACCTGTACGTTTGATTTTGAATGAATTCAAAAACTTAAGGTGTTGTAATTTTATTCTCTGTCTCTATATTTTTATACTCACGTATACACAACAACGAAAGGTATAAAATGCATATTTAAAGCCGTTCATACTTTTTTTGTTAAATTAAAAAAGCGAAGTGTATTTGGTTGGTTGGTCAAAGTAGACAGGGAAACACTGATTTCTTTTGATTGTTTTGTTGCTTGTTTATCTTCTTTTTCTGTCCGTCTTTGTAACATATCTTATTTTGCCCTTTTTCTTTAGCCTGCTTATATAGTAATTTCTTCACTGTCAAGAAATCCAATTCCTTTTTTTCTGCTCGGTCAGTTTTAGGCGTTAGTGGATAACACTTTGTCTCTGAACTTGACACAAATTCTCATGTTACAGACTAGAAAAAAATGTTCATAGTAAAAAAAAAAAAGCTATTCCAGCAGTTGTAGGCGTTACTTCTGGTTTAAAATAGTAAAAACTGTTTTATTTTTGCTGTTGGGTTAGTGAAATTCGTTACAAGACAATTATGTTAGAAGAGGAAAAGCAAAAATGACTGATTTTGATAGCGAACATTGATGCTTAGCTTTGTTTTTAGCAGTAAGTTTTTTTTCTTTTCTTTTTTTCTAATTGCATACTTCCTTTCTTCCTCTTATTTATTTCAAACACACACTTATAAACATATACACACTTTTATTTTCCGTCCAGAAGTTGATATTTACTAAACTTTGCTTAGACTGGTAGACTGGTTTCCGATTGCTTGCAGTATCTCTTATTACTAAGGAGTCACCCATCTAAGCACTGACGAGACCAATCACTGCTAATCTTTGGTGATCAGGTCAAAATTGGTGCTTTCAACCAGACTTAACCGGAAGCCAATCGTTTATATGTTGTGGCTATTTCCTAAGCTTTGCTGAGTCTGATACATAAGCTCTAGGTTACTTGTAGTAGTACCCCCTCGTTACTAACTGATCACCCATGTAAGTATTTCTTCTTTCCGGTAGTTAGGTATCAAGTGAAGCTTAGATTTGGCACAAAATCGCAAGCCTGGAGTATTTAGTGAGGAACGAACCCAGTATTAAAGATCTACAAGAATATTTTACTAAGCACTCTAATGGGATACTCTTATTTATCAGATAATAACGGGAGCCAAGAACACTCTATACTCAGATCCACATGCACACATACAATATAATACAAAGTCTGATCAAAAGTAACAAGGTTGAATCTTTAATTTTTCAATTCTAAGATTCAAAATTTAAGCAAAATCATATGCACAGGTGAGTAAATTATATAAAAAAAAAGTGATAACGTCTAGACATTTTCTAGATTAGTCAGTTATAATCCCTAATACTTTCTATCGGTAGTGTAAACACATTTTGATCGGCATTTTAGTGTGATAATAAGATTGAGTAATAGCGATATTTTCCCCACCTCACTCTGTATAGCTTTTTCTTGTTTCCTAACCTGCAAATTCATCACAAGGATAAGATCTGAAGACGTGGAAAACATTTAAACATACATCTAAGCAGCTTCATATCAAAAGAGAAGTACCAGATGTGCTTGGACTCATGTAAGACTCGCTGGAATATGTGTGTTGACTGCCAAAGGGACTATTTTGTGGAAAATTAACGTTTCCTTCATTGTTCAGGATTTACTCTACGAGCACTAGCATATATATATATATATATATATATATATATATATATATATATATATATATATATATATATACTAGCGCTCATAGATGAGTAAATCCTACCATTTTTTTTTAATGAATATGTTTTCTTCCGAACAAAGGATACCAATACATGATACAGTCAAAACAGTTATTATTAGGTATTATTCATAAGAAACATGCAGTTATGTTAATGAATTATTTGACCAATTCCTTTTACCAATTCTGGAATGATGCTTTTCGCTGATTGCTGCCTTCAATTGCTCAAACTGGGAGCAGTACTTATTTGAATCATTCGTTTGATTCTCACGGAGAAGCTCAAAGTAGATGACTCAGTTGCATTTCCCCCCATGTACACACACTGTCACCTTTTTTGTTTGCTGACTGGTTGGAGATGATTCATTTACTCTCCACACAATCTTTTGCATTGCACAACAAACACTTTTCAGCTAACCCAACAGAAAAAACAAGATTGTAGGTAATCAGTATTTAGTTAACATGCAAGCGACATGTTGGCTTGAAATTTCATATCTATTCCGATCACCTTAAGAATTTTATCACTACTAGTTACGTTAGCCGTTATTAATAGAATAGACTTACAACATCAAAAAATTATATATATATATATATATATATATATATATATATATAAGTATTATTCGGTCCAGTTAAACCGGAGTTGGGAGTAATTTCATCAGGACAAAAAAACATTCAACAGTGAACATTTAAATTTTCCTGGTAAAGAGCTCAATGTAACCGACATTACAGAGCAATAATTTCTTTAAGGAAAAACAAAAACTGGTCACATTTGGATTATAAATTTATTTATATTAATTTATAATCCAAATGTCACCGGTTTTTGTTTTTTCTTAAAGAAATATAGATATATATGTGGTGCCTTCAATAAGTTTCCAGACTTTTTTATAGAGGTATTTAAAATTATCATAGACTCTTGAAAATACAGTATGTTATTGCTATACATCTTATGAGATGACAGACTAATTTTTATGATTTCAGGTGCAAATCAACAGCAACAGCAGGACACTTTAGAAGAACGATATGCAATAAAATTCTGTTATAAACTTGGAAAAAATGCCACAGAAACGTATGGAATGCTTTAGACTGCTTTTAGACCATCTTTCATGAATCGAGCATCAATTTTTGAGTGGCATAAGAGATTCAGGGAAGGCAGGGAGTCTATAAGGGATGATGAGAGGTGAGGGAGGAGTAAGGAAGTCAATACACCAGAGTTGATTGACCAAAGGGTGAGGGTTACTATGTTGAGGTTTTAAGGGAGTTCAGGAAGAGATTCCGTCAGAAGAGGCCAGCACACTTCAAATCGGGTCAGTGGCATTTCCACCAGGACAATGCACCAGTCGACAACTCCATCCTAGTCACAGACAATTTGACCAAGATGGGCATCAAGACAGCTCTTCAGCCTCTCTATAGTCTATACCTTGCTCCCTGTGACTTTTGCTTATTCCCTAAGCTCACAGGCTGTCGTTATGAGACAATTGAGGAGATGAAAGAGGCTGTGAAGAAGGTCATTGATACGCTCACTCAAGAGGACTTCCATGGGGCCTTCCAGATTTGTTGGAACGGTACAACAGGTGCATTGCAGCTGGAGGAGATTACTTCGAAGGGGACTAGTTTCAATAAAAGTGCCCATATGAAAAAAGTCTGGAAACTTATTTAATGATCCTCGTATATATACATATATATATATATATATATACAACCCTTCCAAGGCTGGTTACCATTCCAAGATTAAAGACTCTGCTCAACTGTTTACCCATAGTGGGAAGGAGAATAATTTGAAATAATACATTTCCCAATAGATAGATAGATAGATAGATAGATAGATAGATAGATAGCTAGATCATAAAGTTTTGCTGATAGCACGAAGTTTTCTAACTATTTCTCGCCATCCGTCTCTAGAGTCCATCCTTCCTAGCCGGTCCTCTGGACTGCATCCAGTTTCCGCACAAACCTGATGCACGTAAGGTGTTGCTGGTCGGCTAACACTGGGGCGCCCATGTATAGAAGTCCATTAGAGGACGTCACTTACGAGTACTTCCCAGCAGTGCCCTGAATTTCTTGTTCATTTTATATAGATAGTTTGTGAGATGAAAGGTAACTGAATACACAGTTGTTGTTTTGTGGAGTGTTGCTTTCGGAATTTGTTCAAAATTGCACGTAGCATTATTACATAGTTTCCATCTTGTTTTTTCTTCATGCTCTTCGTTAGAATCCAAGTGGTACATCTATGCAGTAGTACCGACCCAGCTACAGCTTGGAGGAAATCCTATTTTATTTGGTAAAAGAGATCAGATTTTCGTACGATCGATAGCCTGTCAAAAGCAGTCCACGCCTTCTCTACTTGTTTGTTGACAACTCTTTCAGTAGATGAGACATTGTTACTGAGGTATCTGAAATGGTCTACTAATTTCACTTAAGAAGAGATCGGTCCATCTTGTTTAAAATTTAAACTGTTTTTTTTTTCGTTAGTGTAGAGGCCAAATCTCCCTGCTACTTGGTCCTGGCCATGCAGAAGGGATTCAGTTTGGGCAGGTGCATTTAAAAGAACCGCTAGATCATCTGTGTAGACTGCTGCCGCCTTAGTTCTACTTCTAGCTTTTTTAATGTGAAACCATTTTCTTTTATGAGATCTTTTATCAGAACTATTGATGTTTATAATCTAGGCAAATTCTAATCATATGTAGTGCTAATGTATCCTCGATCAAGACTCCAGCAACAATATCGTTTAAGTCGATATCACCATCGGGTGAGCGAACCCCTGCGTTTGTAGTTTTGTAAAGGATCATTATTGAGGTAACAGTTTCTTTGAGGAGAACATAAGCAAGAAGCATTTGCTCCACCTTTCCTCTCTATATGGAATTAAATGTTATGGAGAAATCTTTGAACAATAGTGTGACCTCGAGATTTTCACACGTGCTCCTTCAATGATTCGATGGTTAATCTGAATTTGTGATGTTGTGGATCGATTTCTCCGAAAGGCGTGTCGACTTTTCCCAAGAATTTTCTCGCTTTCAGGGTGGATAAAATGGAGAAGCAGGGCATTATAAATCTTAGCAGCTATAGCAGTAAGTGTATGCCTCTGTGATTCTTAATGATCCTGAAGTAGGCTTTCTTAGGGAAGGGCAAGATTCAGTCTTTCGCCAATTTCTCTATTGCCTTTTGTTTATACATAATTTTGGATAATCGAAGAAGTATGTCGTTAAATTATCTTGTCTTCCGTACTTCAGGAAGTATTTCATGGAGTCCTGAAAGTTTTCTAGTTGGGAGGGGTCAGGACTGCTCTTCCTCTATAAACTGTCTTCCACTATAAACTCTCCAAGTTTTATGTATAGTTGGCCAGTTACAATTTCTTCAGTAGGTTAATCTGTAATTTTAGTAGGCTTTACAGTCACATTCTTTGAATATTCTTTCCACTTCTGAGGTCTTTCTTCCTGGTTGCCAGCTTTTATAGTTTTGACCTCGAAGTACTTTTCTTTCTTCTTACTGCAGTTAATGTCTGTCATGCTATTCGTGATTGTCTATCTTCCTACCGAATTTCTGAGTTTTTTTATTAGGCCTAGAATATATTCTTATTGTTCTTTTTCGTATGTGCTAATGCTTTCTGGGCTTTCCTAAGTTTCTACACATTGGCAGTTTCTTCTATTAAATAAAGATGCCTTTTTTAGTTTATCTCGTTTTTCCCGAACTGGCACTATTGTCTAAGTTTTTCCAAGCAGACACCAAGACAAATATCCATCCATTACCGGGATCATCTTCTAGCTCGTTATGGTAATGTCTATGTTCCTGTACGCATATGATATCAATATTCTGCTCAGCTGTTGATGCTTTAAGCTCAGGTATCTAGTTTATTGTGTGTTACAGTCTAATGTTAAAAGCCACTATGTTTACAGTGTTTTTCTATCTCAGTAATTTTGGATTGGGCTCTACAGCTGATTTTTGACCACTTTGTTTGACCTCCGGTTTGATCAGGGTTTTATTGTGGCTGGGTTATGCGTTTGTTGGGTTTTGATGAATAAATTTTCCTTCTCAGAAAAAAGACTCTTCTTTTTTCAGTCCTAAAATTTTAACTTAGTTCAATTTTTCTATCTTATTCTAATGAGGTAATGGAAATTTTAGCAATTTCTTTCATATCTCAGGTAAACCATGTTATTTTGGTGCCTTGAATTATCAGTTTTCTAATGCTTTTTGGTAGTTTTTTTCTTTTTTTTTTTTTATTGCGGGAAGAAGAAAGATAATTGGTACATATACTCCGAGAACAATTTAAAATCGTTAAAATTATATAATAAAACATAATACATCCATAAATGGTCTTTTTCCACCTTTACGGTATTTTTTTTTGTTTTTTGTTTTTATTTGTTGTGGGGATGAGTTTAAATATCTACCTAATTTGAGATTTTTTGTCCTCTTTTTTCAAAACAAATTTGTGGACAATGAAGCAATTGTACAGCAAACAGTTCGTTGTACGAAGAAAGTTTTAATTCTTTATACATTCCTCAGCCAACATATGAAACTATTTTCTTCTCCTCATGTAGTCTCAAATTGAATAAAAGCTTTATTTCATATTTGTTTGTTGGGAAAAGCGACATTTTGGGGAAGATTTTAACGACTTTAATCGTTAAAAGCATATAATAAAACAGATAATGTGAATATATATATATATATATATATATATATATATATATATATATATATTGCACAATTAATTTTGTTTTATTCCGAAATATTCGCTCTTGATATTTTAATAAATTGTGGATTTTTATAATTCTTACATTTTGTATTCTTAAAACAATATTTAGACAGCACATGTTTCTAACTATTCTCCGATTAAAATTTTGTATACAACTTTACTTCTCAAAATGTGTTCACCAATAAAACTTTCATCTTTTTCGTTTTGTTTCAATTTTATATAATTTAATTTTTAAAAAATAATGTTTTATACTATTGATAACAGAGAATAACAGTAAAATATACATATGTATATAATATCGTCATTTTTTACGGGAACTATGCAAGTATTATATTTTTCTTTAATTTCTCTCTCTCACTCTTTCTTTCTTTCTTTCCTTCTCTCTCTATGTGTGTGTGTGTGTGTGTGTCAGCGTACGTGAGTATCTTTTTGCGTCTTGGTGCGCGTGCGTGCGCACGTGCGCGTATGCGTTTAGGTGCGTGTAAACGTTAATGGTAACAAAACCTGGTCTCACTACGGAGTTACGTGAAATTTTATAGTAATGCCAACACCAGGTATTACTGAAGCGAGAGAGAAAAAAAAGAGTGTGTGTGATGAGGTTCATTATATAATCTCTCTCTCTATATATATATATATATATATATATATATTTCTCTCTTTCTCACTATCTCTTTCCCTCTCTCTCTCTCTCTCTCTCTCCTTCTATTCCTACCTACCAACCTACCT
The DNA here is from genome assembly GCA_963585895.1 of Sepioteuthis lessoniana. Classification (NCBI taxonomy): domain Eukaryota; kingdom Metazoa; phylum Mollusca; class Cephalopoda; order Myopsida; family Loliginidae; genus Sepioteuthis; species Sepioteuthis lessoniana. The sequence continues at coordinate 2,423,657 of OY757923.1, read as the reverse complement.
ACTTTTCTTTCCCCTGTATTCACTTCAGTTTTCTTCTCTTGCTATAACGTACATGTTTTTGCCTTCTCTCTGTTATTTAGAGGGTTTTTTTTCTTTTCAGCTTCTCTTTCCTTTCAGTTTATTCTCTCTTTATGTGAAATCATCGGTAAGTGGAAGTGTTTATGACGGGAACTATGCTAATTATCCTATGAATTCAATGATTAGGTTATAACTTGGTATTGGGCTTAATGGCTTTTAAACGAGAATTGATAAATCAAAAATATGAAAAGGTATTTTAATTTAACTTTTTTTGTGTGTGCATGTGTATAACGATTAAGAAAACAAAAAATGTACTTCGATGATTAGTATTGGATATCAATTGAAGATACGAGCAAAAATGTCACTTATAAAAATGTCTCCTCTTTCTCTGTCACTTTGAAAGGAGAGTCAGTGCTGCTGCGAACATATTGCCATTAAAAACAAATTTAGTCTTTAGCAATCATATCTGTAAATGATTTATGTCTAAATCAAGAGAAAACTTTTCATCCACCAGATAAAAAAAATCCACCAATGTTTTTCTATTTTCTTTAATTTCTAAATAAGTAAAAAGAGAGTAAGACACTCACATACGCGCATGCGCGTGTGTGAGTGTGAATCAGATTAGTGAAGTTGAACTAAGAGAGAGTGTTTCTACCTTTTTACTTAAAAATTTTTATAAGTATTTATTTCTTCTTTTATTCGACATTGCTTGTGAAAGAAAGAAAGAAAGAAAGAAAGAAAGAAAGAAAGAAAGAAAGAAAGAAGGGGCAAACAGCACTAAGAAAACACTAAGACTTGCATCTCTTGTTTGTAGAACAATATTTGACTTGTTTGGACTGTGTAAGTAGTATCACGTGACCCTGTCAGTCATTGTAGAGATTCCCATTAGGCATACTCATACAATGGCTACCATCAAACATTTCAGCCGATTCAACAAACTCCAGAGTTTTAAACCGGATTTGCCATTGACAACATCAACTGAAACCTGTTCTTTTGCTTACATTTTAAATTACAAATTGGTATTTTTTGTAATACTTCAAGCATCTTTGACGAACCGTTCTTTTTTGCTTGTTGCATAAATACAATTATAACTATATTTTCACTTACATTTTTTCCAAAGCAAACCGTTTTGTAACTGCTTTTTATTCTTTTTTTTTTTCCTTTTATGTTTTTTTATTATCTTCTTAAATATCTCTTTTCAATTATTTTTCGTGTTTATCCCATTTTCTTATTTTCTTTTATCCCAACATTTTTATTTGCTTTTCTTCTTTCTTTTACATAATTGCATTATTACTCAAAAAAAAAAGAGAGAAAACTTGCCATTTCTTATCTTCATTTCTTAATCTATATCAATAATTGAAAAGAGTTTGGTTGTCTGTCTTCTAGAGACTGTCAAATTCGGAATATGTTCTTATTGGATTTAGAGAAAGGTTTAACGAATTCAAAGTTTCTCACTGGAAAAGATATTACAACAAGACGTAACTCATCGTATAATATCTAAATGTTCACACTTCTAAAGAAAATATGACGAATTAATTGACTTACTAAATTAATTAATCACATTCAATCAAACATTACTGATTAGGTTGGCAGGTATTTTTTTTAGCTGGAGATATAAAATGACAACATAGATCAAAGTTTTGTTGGGTCAAAAATCAAGACAAAAAATAAAAATGTTTTAATCGATAAATTTTCTTTGGCTTTTTGTTCAACATCCTATAATCATTAACTTATCTTGGTTATTTGACAAGGCCAGAACTATGGGGCACCCAGTAAGAATCGAATTCACAAGCTATGATCAGCTCATCCGGCTTGCCAAACATTGCACCACATGAGGTGTCCTTAGTGACTTGTTTATATCATAAATATTTTTTTACAAAACTCGGTAAAATTGTCTCCAGAAGAATATAAAACATAATTGGTAAATATCTTTCATCATGAGTTTTGCAACCGATAAGTGTAAATTTTTACTTGACAAAGTTGCTTGTGTGAGGTGGGTTGTAGTAACTTCGCCTCAGGACTTTGAAATGTTCGGAAGAACTTCGAAAAACAAGACATAACAAGAACACAGAAATACTGGAAATGAATAATAACAATAACTTTATTTTTTTGTTGTGTGTGTTTTCGTGGAGCGAGGGTCCTTAGTTTGCAATTATTTTGGTGTCAGAAGAAACTTTCCGTAACAGTTGTAGTATAATGGCCGAGGGATTTCGTTTCATATATCTTGTCTTTCGGTTTAGTTAGGCTGAGAACCTTTCGCTTAGCGCATGGGTTAGTTAGTGCAACATGAGCGCAGGTGTTCACGCGCGCGCGGGGGGATGTGTCATTCAGAGATGTCAAAATAAAAATCCCAGATAGGACTTGGGTATGTGAATGACATCATGCACCGAAAGCGTGCGCAGATGATTTGGGGGGATTTGAAAAAAGTCGGTTGAGTTGGGTCTTGCCGTCCGAAGATGAAGGGTGACTTTCGCTTGCTCGCCGAGGCCTTGTGGCGGGAGCCACACGTGGTTTGGGGCAGGCGGAAAAGCCACCATAGAAAGATTGTGCCTCTCTCCTTATGTTGAAAAACCTTTAAACTCAAAGGTAATAAAAAAAAATTCGTACCTGAACTAAGAAGTCGTAAGTGTGTTTCGGGATTCCTATGTTCTATGTATATATGTGTGTTATGGACATTATGAACGCTTTGCGTACCGGTATGAATATGTACATCTCACGAATTCATTTATCATATTTACCCAACCCCTCCGCTCGGGCAGGATATGACACAAGGTCAATTTTTTAAGGTTTGAATTCAGAGTTTTCCTTCTCCTAGACTAGTTGCCTCACCAAGGCTGAAGAACCCAGTCTACCCTACTATTTACCCATAGCTGGAGGGAGAATAATTGGATTCATACCTTTCCCAAGGGTATTAGTGCTATGTGAAATGCAATCAGTCCAGGATTTGAACTCGTGTCGCCGTGTCCATTTCCCGCGACGATAACCATTACACCACTGGCACCTCCATATTCACGTATTCATTTATGGCTATGTAACACAGTTCTTTGAGGGTATCGGTGTTTGTACATGAAGGAAAGGAAATTATTCACACAAATATTTGGTCTTTCTTTCTTTTTGGTGGAGCTGCGTCTTGGAGTCTTTTAGTCAGATAAGTTCTTTTCTTCGGCTTGTGCTTTCTCTTCTCTCTTTCTTCAAACTATCGATCCTTTTTATATCCTTAGCAATCTAATTTCTTTGTAAAGTTACATTTCGTTTTCTCTGATTTTATACGGTAATTCCTCTCCCTAAGGAGTCAAGTGGTGTGTCCGTTAACTGAGGAATTTTGAATCAGAGTCTGACTTAGGTCTCTTTCTTTTATAGAATTTATGAAATCGTTTATTTTTCTTTTGTTTGTTGGTGTGTTTTTTTACTGATAGATCATTTTTAGAGAAATATTTTGTTTTTTAGCTTAAAGCCATTACAACAAAGATTGTAAAATTATATCTCTACTGCTTAGGGACTTCTCTTCAGATTTATATATTTGTTACTTCTTTTCAATATTTTTTTTATCTTCTGTGCTTCTCGTTTTGTCTTTTGTCTGTGTAACAAAGTAATTAATTTAAATTAATTAAATTATAAGGATAATCGCTCAACCAATTTATCTTCATTTTATACACAGCAAACATCCATTCTAAATATATATGTCTAGTAATAATTCTAATTATCAATTTTCAACAAAGCTATAAGTAAGTAAGTAGGTTGGCAACCGTAGTCGAGGGCACCAAGAAGGCTCCCTTTTCGATAGCTACTATACCTTGGTGTAGGGGAGGGCGCTATTCCTTTCCCTAGATTGCTCCACTTTACCATTGATACGTACCTTATATTGCTGAGTGTTAAGCAAGGATGTATCAAGTACCAAGTATCATTTTAAAAATGTATCAAGTATCAAGTACCATTTTAAAGTCTTTGGTATGACGCGAGCAGGGATTGAACCCAGGTCTCTTGGACCATTGGCGAACACTCTACCCACTACAATACAAGGCCAATACAAGATGTTACCGAAATTACAAGAAATTCTCAGTTATCATTTATATTTTCAAGATGATTTTAAGTCATCAGCTTGAACTTGAAGCAAGTAATATTCAGGAGAAAAAAATTAGATTAATTAATAAACTACGGGAGTTGATTGATAAATAAGGTTTCCTCGTGCTTAGCGTCACTATTAGTCTAGATAGAAATGTGTTTGGATATATACGCTGTAGTATATAAAGTGTTTTGCCCATTCGGCTGGGACTGTAGAATACACCGACTGCTTCTCTGCAGAGGGATAAGACCCCCCCCCCCAACTAATGTCCTGAGATAGACACTAAACAATCAGATGGTGAGGTTCCGGCAATGCTGGAGCTTTGGGGAATGTGGATTACCCCTTCATTGCCATCGCTCCCAAGTTCACTCTGGCCCGGAGTGGTATCAACTGATAAGGGTCCTATCAATCAGTTAGATAGAACTAAACCGTGCTTCCTTCACTATACTGATTTTTGCATTTAAACTGCGTTTTTATGCTAAACTGAATTGTTTAAAATAGAACTGTTTTGACATTTAAACTGCGTACTAAGGCTAAACTGAATTGCTCGAAATAGAAGTTTTGACGTCTAAACTGTGTACTTTTGATAAACTGAATTATCTGAAATAAAACTGTTTGACATTTAACTCTGTGTATTGCCCAGTCGGCTGGGGCTGTAGAATACATTGACTGCACCTCTGCAGAAGGGTTAAGACCCCCTCCCCCGGTGAGTGTCCTGGGTATGACACTAAACAGTCTGATGGTGAGGTCCCAGTAAGGCAGGGGCTATGGGGAATACGGAGCACCCCTTCTTTGCCATTGCTACCAGGTCCACTCTGGCCCGGTGTGGTAGCACCTGATAGGGCCCTATCTATGGGTTAAATAGAACTAATGGCATACGTATGCTAAACTGAAATAGAAATGTTTTTGACTATTAAACCGTATTTAAATTTAAACGGCGTGCTTATACTAAACTGAATTATTTGAAATAGAACTGTTTTTTGACATTGAAACTGTATTTACACTAAACGGAACTGTTTAACCTAGAACTGTTTTGAATATTAACTGTGTGTAAACAAAATCTGTACATATACTAAACTGAATTTGCTGAATTTGAACTGCTTGACTAAACTGAGTAGCTAGAAATAGAAATGTTTTTACAATTAATCTGTACTTAAATTTAAACTGCGTACTTATGCTAAACTGAATTGTTTGAAATTGAACTGTTTTTGAATTTGAAACTGCACTTACAGTAAACTGAATTGTTATATATAACTGCTTGAATAGTTTGAAATGGAAATGTTTTTGACAATTAAACTGTGTACTCATGCTAAACTGAATTGTTTTAGATAGAACTGATAATTTACATAAAAATGGATTTAGCGTTAAATAACCTACAAAGGTTGATATGCGATAAAATCCCAATAAACCAAACCAAACCATATACGTAAAGTGTTGTAGAAGCGTACTTATTTGTGACGGTATTGAACGAAAACGTTTATAATTAGTTATGAGTACTACATCCTAGTTACGTATAAAGCAGCAATCAGTGAAAGAGTTTTTTGTACTTGAAAATTGTGCAACGTGAAAGCAGGAGAAACAAACAACTCAAAGCCTGAAATTCACATCTATTACTTATTTTTCTTTCAACCTTCACCATTAGACTTCCGTTTGTTACTGAGATTGAAAGATCAACGTTTTTCATTCGATGCCGATGTTGAAATTGCTGTTGGAACTTTTTGTAATATATGCAATGAAAAAGTATTGAATTATTGTACTGAAAAATAAATTTATAATTTAAAAATTACATCTATTTACTTCATTTAGATACGAGTTTATAATTAAAAAAATTGCTTTTATATGATAGCATACATTATATACTGTTCAACTCTTGTAGTTTATATTGATGATTCAAAACAAATTTTTTTGAATGCGTTAATTTAATAATAATACACAACAATTTACTGACTTTATATTGTTCTTGTTTAAACAATTGTAATTGTTTTTAGTTTATTATGTTTAAGAGGATATTTAATAATCTTCCCACGAGAATAAAATGTGACACATTGTCAGTATTTAACATGACTGACACACATTTGCCAGAAAGTAGTAAACAACCATATGGATTTTGTATAGACAATCAGAATTTTCGTGGTAGTTTTGAGTCTCACTTTGTTTTTGAGGATGTAGACTCTTTTAATCAGCTCCGTTCACAACAGACCCCCAAAATAAATAAATAAAACCACCTCAACAAAAATTCTGTTAATAATGATTTCTTGGATATTTTAAAAGTAATACAATGTAACATAAACACATTTTATATGCACGTATTAATAAAGAGGTTTAGAGGGAAACTTAAATTTCATGACACACATTTATACAGAAACAAGTGTGTTTACTATTGAAACACACCTCATATACTAGATATGTTAAAAAAGAAAACTGACTTTTAAAATAGAGGTCTAATGAAACATTTTAGCATGCTCACAAAAATACAATGTGTAGCAGTGACTTTGACTTTGAATTTAAAAAAATATTTCTGGTTATATTGATTTGCATTGGGGTTACACGTTCTTCAGCGAATAGATTCATGGTCAGCTACTCGTTTTCCCTGGTTAAACAATAAAATATATTTATGCAAATATCTATTTCAAATGAAAAATATTTATCAACAGGCAAATGAAGAGGTTTGAGCTGTACCCAATGTCATTAATGGTAATTGCGTTTCAAATTGATAAGAGCATCTATTAAAGACAACGTCAAATCTTTCCATCACCTTGACAACTAACTTGGCTTTCATGGGAACTGGAGATCCTGCATGATTCTTTGGTGTTGTGGGAGGTCATGTTGGTGATTTTCTCGACGTATTACCAAACGAAGTAGTCCAGCGGGTTTAGGTCGGGAGAGGAGGGGGCCAGTGAGAGAAAGGTACAAAGTCGTAGCACTCCTTCTGAAGCCAATTCTGGGTCTCTTTGGACTAGTGGGCCAGCGCCGAGTACTGATGCCACACCCAGGGTCTGCCACCGGCCACCTGATTGCACCATGGGATCACCACACTCTTCAGCACATCCAGGTACTCTTTGGTGTTGACTTTCAAGCCGACTTCGAAGATGTGAGGTGGCATGATGTGGCCCTCACTTGAAGCCATACAAAAGACCATAACTGTAGCCGAAACTTTGTTTTCATCACCCTGGGCACGTCCCTGTTATTCGTGGCACTCCAGATTTACATTTTTAGGGTGCTGGCAATGGTCCTGTTGTCATAACTTGGATCGGTAGAGTGCATGAGTTGTTCAACGGCGCATCTCCGATCTCGCTCATTGAACATTGTATCACTTTCAGACATGACAGAAGGCTCCTATCGCTCTTGGAATTTGTACACAATTGGCCAACTAGTAGATGGTCTGCAACAAAAAAAAAAAAAAAAGAAAAACGGGTTTTCATTAAACGGAAATGGAATCATGTCGTCTTTTCTTGGGCGACAATTTTATCGTTCCACCCTGTAATATGACTGAAGAAATTATGGTACACAACAAGATGAAATGTTTGTTATTTCGAGATGATGGAAAGGGGTCTCCGTTGCGCAGTGGCTAAGATGCTCAAGTGTGACATTGTAGTAAGTGAGTTCAAACTCCAATCGTGCCATCACATTCATTTTCAGACAAGTTACCTTTGGAAAAGATATGAACAGCCTTATCCTCCGACCCAGTTATGGGTTAAATAGCACCACAACCATACTTCTACAAGAATAGCTTGGGCATTAAACAATCTACGAAAGTCGATATGTCTTTATACAAAGAAACTAAAACCTCAGGTTGTATCGACGCTTGACTGACCACTTTTTTCACACGTCAGTCTGAATACTGAGTAAAGACCATGGAACTTGAGTAACGGGCTTATAATGTCTTTTATTCTACTACAATACGTTTATACCTGCTCTGACACTATAGCATCGAGTATTCTTTTAAAAATCTTTCTTATTTGCAGCTTTTCTTTATATATATATATATATATATATATATATATATATATGTGGAGTGCCAGAGTGAAGTTTTTCTTTTTCTTTGTATGTGTTGCGTCAATGCGTTTTTCGATGTATTAAAAAATAATGACGTAGAAGAAGAAGCAGAGATATAATTGGCAAATATTCCCCTGAACAGGTGGTGGGCAAGAAATCAACGCAAGTGAAACACGCCATGTCTCAGTTTGTAGACATAGAGATTGTAATATTTTTCGTCGTATTGTTGCCTCAGTCCTTCAAAGATAATTGCAAGACCCCATATTTGGATATTTCTATATATTTTGTCATCCTCACAGGCAAAATGTTTACTTTTCTGTGTATATAACCCATCTTAAACTAATATATAGTTTTCTCACTTATATATAAACTTTGTATCTATGAATGTATGTAATTATATATTAATATTGAAACATACTGTGTACATTACATGCCCCCTCGTAAGTTTTATTTTCTTTCTATTTTCGTAGCCCAACCCCTTTGCCCATCTATGACGGCCTCGGACTCGCTTTCCTCTAATATTTTTCTATCTTTTCTTATCCCTTCACACATTGTATCTGCAATTACTCTCTCTCTCTCTCTCTCTCTCTCTCTCTCTCTCTCTCTCTCTCCGTTTGTCTGTGTGTGTGTGTGTGTATACTCATTCTTTCTCTTATTCTAATCCTCTCTTTCTCTTTTTTTTTAACTTATTAACATCCCCTCAGCTTTCATTTATTTGTCTCATATTCAATCCCTTTTTATCACACCTCTTATTTCTCTGATCTCCTCCTCCTTCTCTCTGTTTGCTTATAACTTTTTCATTTTCTTTTTACTTTGACCTTTTATTTATTTTTACCCTTTCTCTCTCTTCCTTATCTCTTTTCCACTTCCCTCTTCTCTTTTTTTTTCCACCCTCTCTCTCTCTCTCTCTCTCTCTCTCTCTCTCTCTCTCTCTCTCTACTCATTTTTTATCTTCTCGCGAACCATTCTCTACTATTTGTTCCCAGTGAACTCATAAATTAGCCGATTTTCTTTTTCTTCTTTTATTACATGTGGCCTTAATAAAACATCCATGTCCATCCTGTCACTCGTCAACGTTATTGCTCGAAAATGTCGCCTTGCACACTCACATACACAAATATATACGTACACATACACATATATACGTACACATACACACATATATACGTACACATACACATATATACGTACACGCACTTACAAATACGCACACACTAATATATTCTAATCCTATCAAACACGTGCATACTCTCCCTCTCTCTTTCTTTCTTTATCTCTCTCTCTCTCTCTCACACACACACACACACACACACGCATGCATGCACTCGCTTATATACACGAGAGATAAGCTCAGTAACTTGTTTTTTTTATATTGAGTTTTCGCAATGTTTATATATATTGAGTTTCGCAAAACCTATATTTTCTTCATTGTTTCTCTTTCCCCAGAATTCATTTCTTTGAGGGTTACAAGCAGAGATCAAAAAGTATCGAGATTGAAGCTCTTTTCATCAAAAATGAACAATGAATGAAACATTGATTTTCTTCGAAATAGTCTCCTTCGTATCAACACACTTATTCCAGCAAGTTTTTTTCTTAGTCGAAGCACCTCTGAAATTTCAATTTCAATATGGTTTGAATCTGTGCTGTCGTATGTCCTTTAAATCTTACCGATATTGGCTTCACAATCATGGGTTTCACACACACACAAAAAAAAAATGTTTAAAAGCTATCCAAATTGCTGTTGGAAAAATATCGAGGCTTGGCACTGACTCATCTCTAGACGTGTAGATATCATCCTTTTATTTTATAAGTTGTTTAGCATATCTACCTTTGTGATTTCTACTTTAAGACAATCTAAGAATTGGAAATATTTTCATCTTAAGATTTATTAGCATGGATTGCAGAAGCAACAGGAAATTTTCAAAATCTTGTGTAAATTAAACAGCATTTTAAACAAAAAAACTTAAAATTTGTTTAATAATTGAATAGATATTTTTCCACCAAATTACAGTCAAGCAGTGCAATGAGTTTACACAGACTAAAATATAATTTAAAAAATAAGATTCAACTGATGATTTCTTTATTTGAGGGAGATTTGCCGATCTGGGCTTTTTACCTTTCAAGAAAAACATGAAAAAGACATTTTTCAAATTTTAATTATATTTTTGAAACAAAATAGTGAAAAGAATTTTTTAACATTCTGCATTCATAAACTAAACCCATTTTTGTTTGCAGGTCTGAATTTTTCTTCTGCAATGATAATAAATGCAATGTAATCATTTTACATTTCCAGCTTTTTCTCGCTGATAACTTTTTTTTTTTTAAGTGTTTTAAAAGCTTTCTGAGAGAAGGAAAGCTGTGAAGTTCCGTTCCCGCCAAAATTCGTAGGTGCTTAGAAAAATTTAGTATAAAATTGATCATTATGATTTAATTCTTCCAGAAAGCAAATAGAAATGGCATCTTCTAGAGTTCCAAGCATCGTTTTTTGTTTGTTTGTTTGTTTGTTTGTTTGTTTTTTTCTGATTGTTTTTTTTTTTTTTTTTACAAATATAACAACATTAAGTGAACGATATCAACTTTATATCTCGGCATATACGTGTATGTATATCTGTTTGGTATACAAATCAATCAGAAATGTGTCCTTCAATGGAAATTGTCCAAGGCTCCTTTCACAAAAAATATCACTTGAAGCAGACAATGGTTAGTGTAAAGGGTGTTTTTCTTGCAGACCATTGATCTTCGATGATCATTCAAGATAGTAGCAACCAGTTAAATTCCTGTATTTTACTCATTTATCTACACTGTGTATAAATGAAACAATGAAACTTTTGCAACCAATTTTCAAATGTGTAATTAACCCTCGAGACGAAAAATAAACAAAGAAATACCAATTCTGAGCCAACTTGCCGAGTCGATGTGTAAAGTCTGATGTTTGAAACATAGTAACATATCCAGATCTGATACTTTCATTTCGCCCTTTAGCGACTGAAGCCATCTGATCCTTCTTTGTCCACAAGTAAAAAAAAACAAAAAACAACCATCTTTGATTCTTTCAAAAGTCACACTCTTCCTGACAGTCACTGGTCGCTATTGGCTAAGCTATTACTTCACAAAAGACAACCACTTCCCACACAACAACCAACTAATTAAAAGGCATTGCCATAATAAGGGACACGTTTTAGCAAATCAAAACTGCTACTTTTGGACAATTTGAACATCACATCGTCAGCGATCGAGTTTCACAAATTCCTTCTAATCTAAATCTAGTCCAGAGATAAACGTGACTGAGTTTAATAAATAACTTTCTACAGACGTAAACACATAAATATAAAAATAAACACATACAAAAAGCGATTTCTGTGTTGAATGTTATGCTTCATCTTGTAAACGTATTACTTCATGAACGAATCTGGTTCACATTTTTGACCGGCATCTTTCATTATTCTTGTCATAGACGTGAGCCTATCCCATAACCTATCTGATATCAGTATTATAGAAATATCAAAATAAATTTTCAATGATGAATTTCTTTTACTATCATTTTTATATTTTTTATATTGTTAATAGTATAATAATCTATCTCATAATTATGCGTTTTTATAAGCCATCATAATCATCATCATGTGCTGCTGGCACAGATTTTCTTGGCCTTCTCCCGCTACTCGTCCCTATCGTCCATCGCTTTTGGCTGGTCTTCCATGCTACAGAACTGTTGTAGATAGGTTCTACCCTTGCTCGTCCGTGTGAGGGGGTCAACAGGAGTACACTGCTTATGAGTTCGCCTTTACTTCTCCAGGAGTGTCCCGCATGTTTGGTTCGTCTACTATGGATGGTTTTCGAGATAGGTGGTAGGGGTCCATACAGCTGCTGCTTTGTGGGATGCTGCCTCCAGGACTTGTTCAGTAAAACTCGCAGCATTCTTGCGCAATTGCCGTCAAGCTTTCTCTCGATACGCTAGGTCAGCGTCCATGTAGTGCATCCATACACTAGTATTAACTCGACCGCTGCTTGGAAAAAAACTGCATTTTATTTCATCTAATAGGTCTGACTTCCATATGACCGATATTCTATCGATTACTGTCCATGCCTTTGCTAGTCACGTACTGATGTCATTTTTGGTAGATGAGACCCTGCTTCCAAGGTAAGGGAACTTGTCCACAAGTTTCAGATACCTTCAATTTAGTGTGGAGATGTTGCCTCTTCGATTAAAGCACAAGTATTCTGTTTTGTCTGCGTTGACATGGAGGCCTATGCCATCTGCCGCCCGTTCCAGACTATGTAGCAGGGATACGGCCAGGGTGGGCGTATTTGACTGAAGCGCTACATCATCAGCGTAGTCCGAGTCTGTAATCGTTCGTGTGGGGTATTTTCTGCTTCTTGCTTTGGCCGACATAAAGCCATTTTCTTTCATTAATTCTACTGACGTTCAAAGCACGTAGTCTTCGCAGATAATAAACTGGTATGTAGCTAATGTGTCTCCTTGCAGCCCCCCCCCCTGTGACAAGGTCAAGGAAGTCTGTGTTTCCATCTAGTGAGCGAACTTTTACTATAGCATCATTATGGCTGCGACAGTTTCTTTTAGGCGAAAAGTATTTGCACCATCTTTCCTCTGTTTATGGAGTCAGAGGAAGAACTAAAATGGCTTTCGAAGAAATTGATCCACGACATTACAAATATTGATTATCCGTCGAATATTGGCAGATGATTTTATAAGTATATTACCATAAAACAGTAAAAATAGTACATTGCAACGACATTCTTTCTCCTTTGCCCAGTCGGCTGGGGCTGTAGAATACACTGACTGCACCTCTGCAGAGGGGTAAGACCCCCCCCTAACGAGTGTCCTGGATATGACACTAAACAATCTTATGGTGAGGTTCCAGCAATGCTAGAGCTTTAGGGAATGCGGAGTACCCCTTCATTGCCATCGCTCCCAGGTCCACTCTGGCCCGGAGTGGTAGCACCTGAAGGGCCCTATCTATGGGTTAAATAGAACTAACAGCATTCTTATGCTAAAATGAAATGAGTAAACTGAATAGCTTGAAGTAGAAACGTTTTTGACAATTAAACCGTACTTACACTTAAACTGCCTGCTTATGCTTAACTGAATTATTTCAAATAGAACTGTTTTTTGACATTAGAACTGTATTTACACTTAACTGAATTATTACATATAACTGCTTGAATAGTTTGAATGGAAATATTTTTGACAATTAAACTGTGTGCTAAACTGAACTGTTTTCAATAGAACAGATTATTTACATAAAAATGGATTTGGCGTTAAATAACCTACAAATGTCGATATGCCATAAAACCAAACAAACCAAACCAAACCATTCTTTTTCATGTCGTAATGTTACAATGCTCTAACTTAGAGAACAAAACGTTTTTCTCCAATTTGGAATTTAATAACAATGGTATGGACTGACATGTCGAGTAATTTACGGTATTTCTTAGGACAATGAGCGTTACTTCAAGATACCTATCTCCTCTACAACTAAAAAATTGTATGATATTAGCAACAAGGAAACATTCCTGACTTGTCTCAGTTTCATAAATAAATAAAAAAAAATCTTCAAATGTATATGTCAACAAAAATGTAAAGCTCTTGTAAAATCTATGATAGACACAGGGTCTGAACCACGAAAAGAAAGATACAAAGAAAAACATTTGACTGCGTCCTGCGACTCCCACTACAACCAATCAGCTTATCGGCTGACGTCATCCAAAATGGTGGAGGAAGTTGGCGTTGACAGATGCAACGGCTGGAGGTCTTCAAAAAAGTCTAGCACAGAGAGACCACTGGTAAGAGGGTTAAAAAGAGGCCACTAGAGGGCGGTTAGTAGTTCGTAGGTTATGACGATGAGAAATGAAGGGTGGCATTTGCTACGAAAGCCGAGAAAAGATAGGGAGGGGGCAGTAGAATAAGAAATGTTTAGATTGATTAGAAAGCAAAGAATGAGGAAATGGATGTGACTTAGACGATCAAAAGATACATTTTATCAGATAACGAAACTGATAACATTGAACCTGTGATATGTTTACAGTGACAAGACGCAATGGAAATACATTAGATGCCACTAAAATCTTTGTCCAGTTTTATCCTTGTTCGATTTGGAATTCTCAATTATTTAAATAATAATTCCTTATCAATTTATATTTTATGTTTAACAATGTGTATGTGTTTCTATGTGCGTTCAAAAAGTATCGAGGTTATATTTACTAAGACAGAAATGAATGCAAATGAAACGTCAAACTTCTTTAAAAAATAGTCCCCTCGTCATTCAACACTTATTCTAGTGAGTTTTCTATTGGTCGAAGCTCTTCTGAAATTCCTCTTTTAATATGGTATAAAGCTGCGGTGTTATATTTCTTTTAAAGTCCCCCACGTCCTCAAATCTAACTGCTGAGAGGGATTTTCAGTTTGTGAAACAAAATAGTCAGAGTTGGGTATTGTGAGTATGAAGGAAACTGCATTTGTAAAATCTTGTGTTTCAACAAATATTTTTGTTCAAAAGGTAACGCGACTGGTTTCATTTTTTTATTTTTTATTTTTTTCAATTTTGCATCTAGACGAAATGAAGACGTTCAGACAACACTCTAGATATTTAGACATCACCACTTTTATATAAGTTGCTCAGCTTCATTAAAATTCATTAGATTTAATATAAAAATGAAATGAAAGTCTCTGTATTTCTATATCAGCCATTTTCTCAGTCAAAAGTTGAACGAATACCTTCTAGACATTTCTAAAACGCAAGGGACAATAAACTTTACTCTGTCTTGCTGGTTTGTCAAGCATTCGTAGTTTCAGAGCTGTCCTTCTCCTTAAATTCTTGCCACACCAAAATGATAGAAGCCAGTGTTATAGTAAAATACATAAAATCTTTTCTGATTCATCCACTTAACCCTTCACACACCCAACTACTAAAACACACAGACCCACTGTAGAAGAAAATAACAGGTACCGGATGCTGACCCAACAACGGCCAGAGTCAAACTGAGAAAATCATGACTTCTGCGCATAGGCTCCGCGCATAGTCTATCCAAAATCCCCAGAAAATTCTCAGTTATAAAAAAAAAGGTATATTTTTCAACCAATCATTTTTTTTTCACTAGTATCTTCTGGAGCCGGTGTTTGAAGTTGGGAACATATAAATAGGCCAAGCAGAGGTCACATATCAGTTGAATCGTCGGCCGTCCAAAGAGCGTCACCCGACAACACCGCCCGACCACATCAAAGCAACCGCTTGTCATCGAATAGATATTTCGTCAGCTAGCCAGATGTTTCATCCGCTTGTTTATTTTATTTATTCAATAAACAAAATAAACTAAATCTTCTCGTCAGTCTTATTTTTCTTGCAACCACACGCTTGTATATAACACCAATGTTCTTTACTATTTTACTCCCAACTGGATCTTTCACTCTAGCATTCGCGCCAAGTGAACTTATAAATCTTCATACGAATATAATTTTAAAGCTTTTAGATCTATCAATCTCTTTATATGTTCATTTACACATTTCTCAAAATTCTTCATTAAATTCATAGAAAATGAAAAAAGAATGAACTTCTTTGGGAAAGGCATGAACCTCCATATCCTGTCCGGTTAAATAGTATTTTTGCTGTTCTTCTTCAAATATGGCTTTAGAATTAAATAACCTGCAAAGGTTGATATGCCATTAAACAAAGAGCCCAAACCAAACCAAACCCGAATGAACATTAGACTAATGGCAAGGAAGGAGTAATCCACACTTTATAGAGATCCAGAACCATCAAATGGAATTTAGTGTCATACCCAAGACACCCCATTTTGGGAGGCATCCCTCTTGGGGGATACAGTCAGCGTATTGTAAGCCCTGCCGACTAGATGAGTCTTACATTTGAATTCAATGAGGGAAATTATTTCAACGATTATTCAGTTTTGTATCTTCTCTGACATGATTTGACTCTAAATGTTATTTACTCTTCGTTGATGCATTTCGTATCAACTAATCTTAATTGATATTATGAACAGAACAATCTTTCTGGTTTACTAATACGGCATTATATATATATATATATATATATATATATATATATATATATATATATTTCTTTGCATTTCTTGTATTTAGCATTTCACACATTTCTCTAAATCACTTCTTTAAAGATTAAAGAACCCCATTTTCTATCAATTTTGTTCTGTTTTTGAGGGTCTTATTTCAAGCTTTAAGTTCCAAAACCTTTCAGATAACATCTCGTACATATTTTATGTACATTATAAAATATGATTCAGTTTTCAAAATTCTAAAGTCTCGTAAAAAATTATCTTATTCCTAATCAAATTCATTTTTAAACAATTACATATTTCTTCACAGATTTAAGTTTTTGATTGCAATATTATACATGCCAAGATGTGTTAATCTACAAAAGATATAAAGTACAATGCCTTTTTTCTGCTTATAACTGTGTGTGTTCATGTGATTCATTTTATCTCTGAAAATCTACAATTTGGAATGGAAGATTTGGGTAATCATGGCTCTCCAAAACTTTCTATAATAGTAAACTGAATTTCTATGACTTCTTGGGAGAGATAAGCTAGTGGTTTCTCGTTGTCTTCGCAGTTTGATTTCAGAATTGCCCTTCTCCAGGACTGGTGGCCCAACATCATATCCCATTCAGCTAAGGTGTTTTATATATATCTGATGGGAGAAGTAGGTTAATAGCTTTGTCAAGGGCTTTAGCTTCTTCTAGAACTCACCATCTGCGCATCTACAAGGGGAAACATCTGAGATAGTAAAACGTGCTTTCCGTTTCTAGTAAATGATGGAGGGATGACTTACTTTTACATACCATATATTTATTAGATACATATACTTATGTACTTGTGCATAGATTGATATGTTATGTTTTGACCTTCGACCCGGCCCAAAGAAATGCTATTCCAAGGTGATGCACCGGAAGGAACTGACACATTCCAATGGCCAGTAATCGAAAGAGATCGCGTGTGCGGATTAAGGCTTATAATATGGGACAAGGTGAAGGTCCCACTATGCCAATACAGACTGATGCACCGGAAGAGAGTGACCTCTGAACTGCATGACAGTTATTTCCGCTTGATGACGATTAAACATTCGATTTCAAATTGGGCGTTGAATTATTATTTAACTCAGTTGAGTTCGAGTCCAAGAAGTAGTTGCCAGTAGAATTCCAGACAGCTAGAGACCAGATGTGGTAGGGAAAGCCACACCCGACCGAGGGGGTCCTCGGAAACCCCGATGGAGTTTAGGGTCCAGAGAAGATGCTAAGATGCAATGAAGAAAGCCAGCATCCGGCAGAGTGAGACCCTAGGCCCCGGTCGGGCAGCCCTAGAGAACAAGAAAGACACAACGTGACGGTCATAACAGTGGGATCAAGAAATTACAGTTTATGTTCGGTCTCCAGCTCCCTCTCACATGCAACCCTTGAACAACCCTTTCGAAACCTTGCAATAAAGTGAGAGGTAAAATATATTTGTAAAGAAGTCTTCCTGCGTCTTCCTTCCTGCGTCGTTTATTCATGCATCTGTCTTTGTCGTTGTGAATTATTCTACATATATATGTGCACATATGTAGATGTGAATCTGCATATGTGACTATATAACAGATAGATATATAGATAGATCTACTGGCTCATATGTGTGACATAAATAACTTTTAGGTCATATGATAGATGTTAACATGGAGCAGTACAGCATTTCATTCAAGGCAGAACGGCAGCCAAAGCTAATGAGCTCCGACATTCATCATTTCTCTTATTTATCTGTTTCTTTCGTCTGTACTTATCTGTGTTCTTCCCTTATCCCCAAAAGCCACACGCTCAAGGCACGTCCATATCAACACCTCCAAACAGTGACATTGCTGAGGGTAGATAACATGGAAGATTATTGCCATTAATTATAATCGAGAATCATTCTAAGATTCATTCTCTACCAATTTCCGGCATGCCTAGCCGAACACTTACTTTCGAGGAGACGCAATATATATATATATATATATATATTCCTGTATGAGTATAGTATATTAAACGCACAGTGATCCACAATAAAGTTTACATATTAAGTCGGACAGTCATCAGGGTATTGTGAGCTGTGTAGAAATCCTTTAAGTCCGAGGTGCCGCCAATAGAATCCATATATAGACTTTTTTTTACTAAACAGAAGCGTATTTCATTCAATCATTTTTAACTTTGTTTCCTACTTTGACCAGTTTAAATTTTAAAAATCTACTTCAAATAATAATTATGGAACGATTACAAAAGTAAACCAAAATATACCTCGAACAAATTTAGAATAAAACGATATCAACGGAAATAGAAAATTCATTGATAGAAATAGAATATTTTAAAATTTTCTATCTTTTTCACTTCGTTAATAACCCACCCATAAAAAAAATACTAAAAGCATTTCAAAACAGCATCGCTTTTTCCAAAGTTAATTCTATTAATTCTATGCTTTTTTGTTTTTATATATAGGGTTTCTTGAATTCGGATTTGTAGCTTATTAATTTCATATGCTATTATAGTAGTGTTTTCAACTAGATTTTTTCGAAATTTGGATTTGAGGAGGAAATGGCTTTTAAGATGTAGGGCTATAGAACTAGAGTCATTTAGGTGCATAGTAAGACGTCTTGAAAGAGTCATTGTGAAAAAACCAACGTCCGTATCATTTTCGTTGGAGACACAGTCTCCCAAGAGGCATTTGAACATATATAACGTTTTTCCTATCAAAAAGTTCAGTGAAGTGGGAAGAGTTATTGGAAAAAATTAGATTGGAAGTTTTACATTTGTTGTAGTCAATAATAAGTCTAATTTTTTGTGACGATCAGTCGGGAGAACATTTTTTGGGATAAGTTCTTTTTTAATATATGTTCATCTATCAAATTATTCTAATGAAATTGGTTTATCATTAGTTATTAACGAAGTGAAAACGATAAAAAAAATTAGAATATACTATTTTTTTCGATAAATGTTCTATTTCCGTTGATAGCGTTTTGTTTTAAATTCGTTCGATGTCATTAGAATCTCAGTTTAATCCGACTATACGTTTACGTAATTTTGGTAAAAAATTTTAAAACTTTTAAAAACTTTAAAAAAATCAATCTTTACATTTGCAAACAACCCCTGATGATGGCCTATAAATTCAACTATTAACTCCAACCTAAAACTAAGCACTTCTCCAGAAATTTGAAAGGATCCTAATAAGATTATATAGACAAAACGTGTCTATAAATAAAGACTTTTCCATAATATATATATATATATATATATATATATATATATATATATATATATATATATATATATATAATGGAAAAGTCTTTATTTACATTAGGAAATAGATCAACTAAAATTGCATTGCTTAGAGCATTCGTTTTGATCATGAAGAAACGAACCTAAAGAAATACACATGCTGCATACATTTCTGCTGAGATCAAGTTCATATCCTGCTCAGCCTTCTTCTCGTCGAGATGGATTAAGCAACAAAAATCCAAATTATCCTAATCCTAAATATTCTGACCCGAGACATCTCTCCTCATGACTTTATCAGACTTTTGGCAAAAATCTTTCATAAATAGAGGAAAATTTCTCATAAACTGTTGTTATTGTAAAGTCTAAGTAAACAGGAACACATTTCTTTGTAGAGAAATGCAAGAATATTTTAAAAATGAAGACGTATTTATGGAGCGTCTAGTTTTTAGCGATCAGTTGACAGTAAGTTGCTGTAATAAACTTCAGTTGTTCCTCTACAAAAATGTGTATTGTGAGTGTCAATATCCTAAACAGTTTTAAACAAATTTTCGAAATTGCTTATTTCTTGTGTAGAACCGTATATATTTATCTAAAAGAAGATATAAAAAGTTAGCGACCATATTCGAGGGTGACCTGAAGGCTCCCTTCTCGATAGCTAGTACACCGAGGTGTAGGGGAGGGCGCTACTTCTTTCTCTGGATTGCTCCACTTTACACTTGATCGCGTACCTTATAATGCTGAGTGTTAAGCAAGGAGGCATCAAGTACCATTTTTTGAGTCTTTGGTATGACTCGACCTGGGATTGAACCCAGGTCTCCCGGGCTATTGGCGAACACTCTAACCGATAGGCCAATGTCCGGTGTCAAAAGCAGATATAAACGCGAGATATTGCGTCATAGTAAAAGATATGACAAACATTTTAGTAGTTGCTTCCTCGGTTACTTGTGTCCTGTTTTGTCTAAGCAAGAAAATAGTAATTAGTCTCCATACTGAATTCTTCTGGAGAAATTCCATTGGAAGAAAAGATGATAGACAAATGCACACGACCGAAACTTGATGACGAGTTTGTATTGGGGGTGTCAGAGATGGAGACAAGGTATTTCAAAAAATGAATCAAGGATTTTAACGGTTGAGGGTGGAGTAATTCAGATAACTAATGACCCGCTTTGATAATGAACTGAATGAACTGACTTTTATGAATGAACTGACTTTTTATCTTTCAATGAATGTAGTCGGGATGAATAGAGACGAATATATGAATAGACAAATGAATGAATGAAGGGGTCACTGCGTACTCTGACTGCAATGAGCTTTCCAATCAAACGAATTTCATAAAGAAAAACAGACGCACAAATGAAGGAAAATGTGAATATATGTATTCAGGCAAAGGCGCACAATGAACATATTTCCATAATTTGAGTATCACACAAAAGATTAGACACAGGAACAAATATTTATGCACTGACTCTGTTTTTCTCTATTGAAATGTCTTGTATTCTTTATTGCGAGTGAAGTAAAAAAATAAAAATAAAAATAAAGTACCATCAAATTTCACTAAGTTAGTAAATAACGGATTTAGATCGAACTTGAATACGTTCAAAACTTCATTCTTGAATTAAATCAACTCCTCCTTTATCATGGAATCTTAAGATCCATTTCCTTTAACAAAACAGCAGCAGCGAATCAAAGATTTTGCAAGTATTTTATGCTCGCTATTTTATGATGGAAACTGATAATCACATTACAAAAATGTAGCAAACTGACACAAAAGGAATGCAAGAGTAGGTATAAATGGGTTGGAAAGATAATCCTCTGGGAATTGTGCAAGAGACTAAAGTTTGATTCTGCCGACGAATGATAAATGGATAAACCAGAATTTGCTCTAAAAGAAAATGAGATGCTTGAAATTATCTGAAATTTTGAGATATAAACGGATCATCCAATCCGAACCAGAACACTAATGACGAAGAAAAAAAGGTCTGGTGGACAACATAGTGAAAATAAAAGAAAGCAATCAGGAAGATAAGTGAGTAGACTTTGCCTGAGAGCTGAAAGGCTGTGGAACATGGATGTAATGGTGATACAAATTGTAGTTGGAGACCCTACAATGATCCCCAAAGTACTGAAAATGACACAGTGGAAACTGAAGATGAATGGAAAAATCGAGACTATTCAGACCACTGCATTTGCGTCTGTCCTGGAGACTATATCACACAAAAATCTCATGAATTCTGAAATAAGAATTAGATCCTGCTATACAGACCAAAAGACCGGGTCTTGTTTTAATTAATAAGAAAAAATTAATGGACTTTACGGTTTCAACAGATCCCAGGATGAAATTTTCTAAAAAAGTGAATATCCAGACTTTTATATACCATATCAGTGAAGAGTAATGGGTATGTCCCATTCCTCATAAATATTTTGGAGTCTATTGTGGGGGTGGGAGAGATATGCTGACAAAGATGTCTCACCACTAGTAGAGTGGAAATTTACTAAGCTTTTTGCTTAGATGTGGCACAAGGCCATATGAAAGGGGCACCCAATGAGACTCGAACTCACTCGTGTAGGTTTGCTAATCGAGCTTGCTAACCATTACACCACCGGAGGCGCCTTCTCACCACTAGTAGAGTGGGGGGGGGGGGTATCTTCACGCTGTTGGCGGGTTTTGTGTTTGTTTAACGTTATAAAAATTTCCATTTTCATTTCCAACCTCCGTTTTTGCTATTTCTCATTCAGAAACTTTTGTGAATTTACAACACAGACTTTTTTTTTGCCAGAGAATTGAACAAATGGAACATGAAAACTGCAATTGCCCTTGGAACGATCTCGATGAGTCTGGAGAGAAGAATAGAGTAGCTGGGGATCCGAAGAATGATTGAAAGTGACCAGACTATTACGCTGTTTAGATCGTCAGAAATACCCAGGAGAGTCCTAAAAAACTAAAAAAAAACTCATACAAGTGCGAAAACTAAGAAAAATTGATTTATATTAATGTTTAGTAATACTTCCCCTTAGGAAATGAATCCAGACAACGATGATTTTTTACAGTTGGTCTCAGCTTTGAACCAGAAACGACTTGCTCGCCAAGTCAGATGAAACAAAGTAAGTAGAGTGGGTGACCTTAGTCGAGGGTGACCCGAAGGCTCCCTTTTCTATAGCTACTACGCCGAGGTGTTGGAGAGGGCGCTTCTCCATTCCCTGGATTGTTCCACTTTAACATTTATCCCTACCTTATAATGCTGAGTGTTAGGCAAGGTGGTATCAAGTACCATTTTTGAGTCTTTGGTATGACTCGACCTGGGATTGAACCCTGGTCTCCCGAACCATTGGTGAACATTCTATTCATTAGGCCAATGGCCCGGTAAAATAAGGATTAATAGATAAATTAAACCAGAAATTAACTTCTCGAAAGTCAATTTTTCACATTCCCGATTACAGTTAGTTGGTTTCTTTGTTTTAATGGTATATCACCCTTCATGGGTTATTTAATGACAAAGCAATCCTTGTAGAACATTGGTGATACTATTTAACCTATAGCTGAGAGAGGTAAGTGAGTTCATGCCTTTCCCAATGGTATGAAAGTGAACGTAATACTGCGATTGGAGTTCGAACTTGCTTACTACGATGTCGGAGTCCAGATTGTTAGCCACAACGCCACCAAGACTCACCCATTCCCGAATATAATGAACAATCTACTTTCGAATTTTTTATAATATAAAGTTCATGAATATCATAAAACAAATTATTTTATCAACACTATGTATACATCTCGAACTGTCGTTCTCATCACAAAACAAAAACAAACAAAAAAAAACATAAATGGTCTATTTGAAGAGGCAGAACATTAGATTTAAAACTTCTAAAACTTAAAAATGGATACTGAATTACCCCACATGACAATCGTCAAAAGGATAAAGTCGTTAGTTTAAAGCTTCTTGTTGACTTCTACTTCGAAGTTGTGAGTTCAATCATAGGTCCTGGTTCAGCAGGAAAAAGCGAGATTACAAAGGCAAAATAAAAAAAGAAAAAGGAAAAAAGTTCATTGAATTAAATGAGACATACATAAACGTTTACTTGGAAATTCATTCAACGCTACTGACTACGATAAAATATACCTGAAAAAGACCGCAGAGTACAACGACCGACACGTTGTGAATATAAAACCAAAATGAAGAGAATAGTGTAAGTAATTGATATTCAATTCTTAACATAATTTGTTTTATCAGAGCAAAACTCAATACAGATAAAATATCGATTTCTCATTTCAATATAGATTTTCCTGTATTGTTTTATATAAATCTCCTTATATTCTGCTATAAGTTGAATACTACCTCTACTGTTCTTCTACTAGGATGGCCTTGGTATTAAATAACCCACAAAGTTTGATATGCCATTAAAACAAAGAAACCAAGCCAAACCAAACTATTCTAATATCTATTAATTATTGGCATTTATGCTGTCATATTTAACTTGTATACAATTTTACATCGAGGCAAGAGTTTCCGGTGAACAGTTAATTTTTAAATAAAAATTCTTATTTTACTGACGCATGTGTAATGAAAAGAGTTTATTGTGATTCTACGAGTAATTAGTTGAATGGCCCGGGAGACCGGGGTTCAATCACAGGTCCAGTCATATCAAAGACTAAAAAAATAAAATGGTACTTGATCCCTCCTTGCATAACACTCAGCATTATAAGGTAAGGATAAAGGGTAAAGTGGAGCAACCCAGGGAAAGGAGTTGCGCCCTTCCCTACACTTCGGTGTAGTAGCTATTGAAAAGGGAGCCTTCGGGTCACCCTCGACTATAGTCACCAACTTTACTTACTTTTATTATAGTCATAGATATTGTATATTTGAGTGCATTCATAAATTTGTCATTGACTGCATTTGTTATATCCTTCTGTATGTTGTATCTTATACTGACTTTAATTGAAACTATACGCTGTAGTTGTTTTCATCGGTTAATTGTTAATACAATTGAGGACACTCATATAAAATATTACGTTCATTAGTTCCTGATAAGATCTGAAACGGATCTAATCAGAATCTTAATCTAATCCGATATAATCTCAGATAGCCTTTCTCTTATCGTCGCCAATCAAGTTAAAATATATTAACAACATTCTGTTCTATTTACGGTCTTGATAAGGTTCGATAGGTCGACAAGTACGTTGGTTAGCCCCTCCTTGTGAATTTAATGGGAAGAGGCATATGTCTAAGACAAGAAGATTTTCCAATTATACTTTTTTTAAAATGAGGAAATGAATAAAGTATTATAAAGATAGTCAAGAAATTTTCCTGGTGTAAAATTTAATCTTAAACGTACTGTATTTGTTACTTTGATTTATTTGGTTTAGTCTCTTTGTTTAATGTCATATCAACCTTCATGGGTTATTTAATGCCAAAACTATTCTTGTAAAAAAAAAAAACAGCAGTGTTACTACTTAATCCATAGCTGAGAGAGATAAGAGGGTTTATCATATTTACCCAACCCCTCCGCTTGGGTAGGATATGACACAATGTCAATTTTTAAGCGGAGTTTAACAGGTTTGAATTCAGAGTTTTCCTTCTCCTAGACTAGTTGACTCACCAAGGCTGAAGAAGTCAGTCTGCACTACTATTTACTCCTAGCTGGAGGGAGAATAATTGGATCCATACCTTTCCCAGGGGTATTAGTGCTATGTGAAATGTAATCAGTCTCGTCCAGAATTTGAACTCGTGTCGCCGTGTCCATTTCCTACGACGATAACCATTACACCACGGGCACCCCCAGAGATAAGGGGGTTTATACCTTTCTTTAAAGCGTATTAGTCCGAAAAGGAACGTAATAGCGCGACTAGAGATTGAACTCACTAAATATGATTTCGAGATCCAGCACGTTTGTCACTACCCCCCTTTTTTTATTTATCTTATAATGGTGATTATGTGCCAATCTGTGACTGTCACTACGTCACAATATTAATTCCCTGTGTTATTTACATTATACTTTCAATGATAATTAAATAATCATTATTTAGACTTAATTAGCATCTTATTTTTCTTGTTTATTTTTTCTATCAAAAAGTCCAAAGGAGTTACATTTGCCTCAAAATAACCTTTAGTGATAAATGCATTTAAAATCCTGCAATGTGTGTTATAAGAAATATAGAAATCATTAAAAATAAAAATAAGTGTAATCTTATTTAGTTTCGTTAGACTTTTTAATTTAATATCGTATTTTATTATATCAAAACTTAAATACTTGCTCCATGCGCGTATTTTTACTAGTTTTAAATTATCATCTAAGTTTTGGATAATCACAGATTTAAAAAAAAATTAATTAATCAAAGTAAACGAATAATATTTCAATGAAAGTTCAAAACGAACGAACGAGTTACGCTTCTGTGTCGTAATAAAGTTCACATATTGATTCTTATGAAGCACTTCCATTCGTGTATCCCCTACTTCAACTTGCAGTGCCCTAATCATGGGTCTTTTGCTCGAAATGCTATTCTTTCACATTAGAATGAATACGCGTTCAGTATTTATGCCTATATCATTTAGTTTAAAATCGTTAAAAAATTTCAGAATTTTTTTTTTATTTGATTAAACTCCCTTTATATAAAATTATTCAGGTACGAATTATGATTCTTTTTATTTTATTCATTTATCTATTTATTTATTTGTTTGTTTGTGTGTTTGATTTTTTTTGTGGGTTTGTTATTTTTATCTTTTATTTATTTATTTATTTATTTTATTTATTTTTCATAAATTAGCTGTTAAAAATCAAAAATTGCTTAGAACATACCTGTGTCACATCAGCATTTACGTCACACATTCTACTTGGGACCATCTTTTCAGATAAGGGCGTCTGCTTAAATGTATTTCTAAATATCAATATTTCATTAGTAAAGAATGGATATGAAATCCATTTTGTTGATATTGCTAAATTTAATGCCAATTTTAATTAGATTATACTTTAAAGTATTTAACAACATTTTAGTCTTGCCTTTTGTTTTGTAGTGAAATATATTAGCAGCCCAAAAGACCATTATTTTGAATTGCTTTAACCAGAATGTTTAAAAGTTGTAGGGGAGGGTTAAGATTATCAGGATTAGGATTATCCGGGTTAGTGAGTATTCGTGGTGGTAACAGTTTATATCGAGACAGAAAACCATTGACACAAAATAGAACATAAACAGTACAAAGTCATAAAAAAATGTGGTGCAAAAGTTTCAGGTCTATTTTCACACAAGCGTTTGGGACGTGAGGGTCGTGGTGGGAGAGATGGGTAAATATCATGAGATTTTACCTGCCACGTGACCATTCGTACGCCGACGAAGATCACGCGTGACTTCACGAACGGTGCAATAGTCACGTGATCATGTTTATGTATCCAAACAGGTTGTCAAGTACATGTACGCACGCGCATTATCATACACTTCAATACTTACAGTCACGCAGAGAGAGAGAGAGAGAGAAAGAGAGAGAGAGAGAGAGAAAGAGAAAGAAAGAGAGAGAGAGAGAGAGAGAGAGAGAGAGAGACTCACATATGGGCATATAAATATACGGTGGACTGTCCCATCGAGAACGATGGATATGGGTTCAGTAATTCTATTTGTCATGTGATCTTTCCTAATGAACAAAACCCGCCTTGCTGCGAGAAATAAAGTCACAATAAATGGCTCTGATGCTCTTTTGTAGCAGAACAAGATGTTTGAGTTTCAGCCTTACATAAAATTCATCGCAGTGTTCCAAATTTTTTCTTCAAAGGTTTTCATTTTTTACGAAACAATCTGTGTGTAATTCGTGTCAGTTTATCCTCATTAAGGGCGACCCACAAATCAGGTTTGAAAGAATGTAATGTCCGATTTTAGAGTATATACCGTCAATACAGAAATATATCATCGGTAGAAATAACCACCATTGCTTCCAAGAACTTCATCCCACCAACAGAAGAGGTTGAACCCGAGTTAATCTTATATTTTATATCACAACCTGAAGAATTTTACAAGCGTGACAAGAAAGGTGGAATTTGGTTCTCGGTAGCAATAGAGGTTATGTTAATGATCAAATTTTTCTATGGACATAAGTTTTTTCATTTATGATATATACTCTAAAATCTAACATTACAGTCGTTTCAACCTGATATATATATATATATATATATATATATATATATATATATATATATATATATATATATATATATATATATATATATATATACAGACGGAAAATAAAACTGCACCACACTAAGGGACGATACCAGTACAGTATGTGATTGAAATCTAATCTTAAACCATTTATTTTCCAATGTATTAATCTGTTAATGTGATTAGTTACTGAAATTCACCTATATCGAATAAATTGAAACACACGTAATCAGAGTGTTGCAGTTTTATTTTCCGTTAGTGCAGTTCATATAAAAAGAAATAACCGAATTATATACATATGGATCATCATTACGAAGTATATCTATTCAACCTGCTTAGAGTGTAGTAACTGTAACCGTCGAAATCTGGTGGTAATTTTAACAATCTCAAAGATATAAAATATTCAGATGAAAAGAGATATTTTCTTGCGGATAAAAGTCAATACTTCTTCAAAAATAAATGCATACAAAATATTTTTAAAATATTTAATTAAATATGATTATTTTGTAATGATTATTTAAAACAAATGTTTTCGTAATATATTTAAATTGATTTCTATGGGTACATTTCTATAGGTACATATACTGCATTGTGACTCTTGGCAGAAGAACCAATGAGTGACACTTTTGATCCTGGACCGAATGCACCTGATGATACGCACTGATCCTAAGAGAAATTACGGACTGTTGAAGAAAGAAACAAACAAACGGAAAAAATCACACAAGTCATTACGATGCATTGTATATGAGAAAAGAAATACAATATGGAAAATCACCTGTTAACTCCTTTCAAAAACTCTCAAGACCTCTTACGTAAATTAAAAAAAAAAAAAAAAGGAAATATGAAAAATAAACGTATAGACATCAAATCCCTTAAGAATAAGATATATGTCGACAAATGTTTACACTTAAAAAATGGTTTTAAAAAACTGACCAAAATTTAGAATACACCATCCCCTCTCGGTTGACTCAACCAGAGAATTCTGCCAGCTAATTACGAGACAATATTTTTTCACTTTTATTGGTAATTTTTACACCCAGGAATTTGACCTTCCCATGGGAAGCTTCTTAAGCGGAGTTTTAGCATACCTCTTTATCGAATTCCCAGAACCTGGCCCATTCCAAACATCTTGTCTCAAAATACGAAATTTTTTATACATAGATAACACATTATTAATATAACCACATAAAATCAAACTAGAAAATATAATCGTAAAACTAAATAATATTGAACTCACAACTGAATTTACATTTGAAGATGAAACAAATACCACTCTACCATTCCAAGAAATTCTTCTAATTCGAGACAATTACGACTTGAAATTCAAAGTTTACAGAAAACTTACAAATAAGGATGACCTCATTATTTTTTATTAACATCACAACAAAAATCTGGAATTGGTATGGGATTTTATGTAAGAGCCTTTGGGATTTGCAGTTCTGAACTCAACCAAAAAAAAAAAAAAAAAAAAAAAAAAAAGAAATGTACATTAAAAAATACATAAAATTATCATAATCACTTTATCCACAAATACAAAAAGTAAATAATACAAAAGTGATAACATAAAAAAGACACGACGTAAAACAAAAAAAAAAAACTTGCATACATTACGACGGAACACCAAACACCATATCCAACAGTTTTGAAAAAACTTCAAAAATTTTAACATAAATATAGCAACTAACATCTAAAAAGATACAATGGCAAAACATCCAAAAACTTAAAAAGAACAAACGAACAAAAAAAGGTTATTAAAAGGAATAACATGTTTAATGCCATGCTACACCAAAGGAACAGTTATAGGGACAAGTTTGGCTTAAGTAACGAGTCTTTAATAAAAGAAGAACAAAATACATAAAATCAATTCGTTTTGTCACGCGTAGATTTCAATTTTGCAGAATAGAATTAACTGTGAGGAAATTAGTCTGACAGCGAAATATGTCAACTTGATTTTCTGTATTATCTTCCGATTTTTACAGAGTCAGATTTCATTCCAAACTATATACATAATGCTGATTGCTGCATCTTCACTTTAGTCTGTTCTTCAGGAAAGTTTTTGTGTTTTGCTTTGTGCCTTTTCAAAGCAAGTAAAAACTCGCAGACTTTGGTGCAAATAATACAAGTGGAATCATCTTGACTCATAGAAAGTGCATCTGTTTACATCTCCAATAATATTTCATGTGATTAATATTCTATAGAGAGAAAAACACAATCATAAACACCTCCAAGCAAACTCCTTAATTTGAAAATCCGACGTTGTTCCCTTCCTCAACTGTTGCTTCAACTTTACACACACACACACACACACACACACACACACACACACACACACACACACACACACACACACACACACACACACACAATGTATAAAAAATTCAAAACATTAATCTTAGTTGATAATAATAATTCTCCCTCCCCAACAAAGATAATGAAAAAAAACAATGTTATTTATCAATTTAAATGTCCATTGGGAGAATGTATCTCTGACAATAAAAAATCTATAAGTTACATTACAATGACAAAATTATCAAATTACCTTTTTTAAAAAAACATACTTGTCTTAATGCAACATATAGAAATATTTCAGTTAATAATACAAAAATAAAATACTCCACACAGACAATAATGTCAAAAAGTTAAAAATCCTCGAAGAATTATATATAAAATCTAAACAACAGAATTAATTTCGACACTTGTGATAATATTCTAAAATGTTTGAAATTTACAAGAGATAGAACAAATTTCATTCTACTTCACGTTATAGAAATATTTAAAATAAACTGCCACTTACCGCTTAGCATCACCTTGGTGATTAAAAAAAAAGCTTCACTTTAGTAATAAAAATAAAAATGAAATAATAATTTAGTTTAAATACTAAACAAGCTCAATTTAAAAATAGCATACACATTACCTTGATAAAATTTCTGATGAGAACCGAAAGTCGTCGGTATAACACAAATAACTCCGTTAGAGAAATTATCAACAAATTTCATGATTGTAAATATAAAAAATAACATAAGAACTCTTGAAAGAAAAAAAAAAGAAAAAACTCCAAAACAACAAGGATTCAATTTTTTAATCAAACCTGTTTCAATGAAAAGATGCTGCCTAAATACACCCTAATATATATATATATATATATATATATATATATATATATATATATATGCTAACACACAGAGATATCTTCACTTTTATCAACAAGAGTGGACAAATTCATCGAGCAGATTAATTTGTTAGTTTAATGATTTCGATCTACATGAAGTGTCTCACTCTACTTTGAACGGCTGCTCTACAAAGGATAGAAAATCTACACGGTAGAAAAGGGAAGAAGTGAATTCTTGTCTTTCTCAATGACTTAAGGGCCGAGAGAAATGCAGACAACCTCCGTGTGCATCTGAACTCTTTTTGCAGATTCCATTTTCCACCAATATTACGTTACCTGTGCATCCTTCATTTTTTAATAAAAATGTGCACCTTTGGTTGTTGTCAGGGTATTGAGCATCCTAGGCCAGCCCTACAATGTCCACCTTTATTTCCAGGCCAAATAAGTTTTGGTAGGACAATTATTTAATTGCACTTGATTATTTAATGGCCCTGTTGGTTGGGATTAGTATACACTGACTGTATCCTCTTCAGAAAAGTAAGGCCCACATCAACAAAATATGGGTGTCCTAGATATGACACAAGACTTCAAGGGGGTGTCCACGTGGTGTAATGGTTAAAGCAATGAACTGCGGAATCGTAGTAAGCGAGTTCGTACTCCAGTTGCACTATTACGTTCACTTTCGGCCAAATACCCTTGGGAAAGGTATGAACCCCCTTATCCTCCCAGCTATGGGTTAAATAGTACCACTACTGTTCTTCTAGGAGAATGGCTTTGGCATTAAATAACATACAAAGAGTTGATATGCCATTAAACAAAGAAACCGAAACAAGACTTCAGCTGATAGTGAGGCTCCAATTCTGGAGATCTGGAGAGTGTTGGGAATCCCTTTATTGTCATTATTCCCATGTCCACTCTGACCCTGAGTGGTAATAGCTGTTATGTTTTATCTAGGAATCAAATAGGTTTAAAAATTATTCGTATTCAATAGAATCGTGTGTAAAGAAGAACTCTTTAGAAAGAACAAAACAAAGAATGTAAATATGAACATTCAATGAATGTAATTCCGTCATCTCTTGGCATAAAATACTCCAAGAGGGATTGAAATGCCGTTAAAATCAATCTCTGCCGTTATGCACATTTTAGGAACACAATATTGCTCAATCTTGTAAAAAAAAAACTGATTCTTTAACTTACAAATATTTTAAAAAATTATTTTAGATTAGTAAAATCCAGATTAAAGACAAGAATCAATAGCAGAGCATACGTTTCGTATTTCGATAACTGAAGTTTTTATTTTATTTTATTTTAGGGTCGAGCCGTAGCCACTGAGAATTTACTAAAAGGAATCGTGAATGCAAGGGGGATTTTTTTGGTTAATAGGAGAGGATAAAAAGTTGATTTGTTCAAAATTTTCTTTCTCCTTTGTTCGTGCTCATGAAAAGAAGATACAACTAAAACATGTTTCGCTCATTAAACTTCTCTCCTCAACTCCTACAAAGTCTTATATTCAAAAAATCTGTGACAGTATACTGTCTATAACAACTCACCTACAGACAGAGACGTATATATTATGATATCTTCAGGGTCCTTAACTTTCTAAAAATTAATTGTTAACATAGAAATTAAACAGTTACTAAAGTATAATGTACACTAGATAATAAAGAAAAAGATTGAAATAATTTGAAACACCAATAACATTTGTGACAGAAAATAAAACTTCAATTAGATAATTCCTCTTATACGAGCTACGAGGAACATTAAATAAGTTTCCAGACTTTTTTTTCGTATAGGCACTTTTATTGATAGTACACACATGAAACACAAGTCCCCTTTAAAGTAATCTCCTCCGGATGCAATGCACTTGTTGTACCGTTCCAACAACTTCTGGAAGGCCCCATCGAAGTCCTCTTGTGTGAGCGTGTCAATGTCCTTCGTCACAGCCTCTTTCATCTCCTCAATTCTCTCATAACGACAGCCTGTGAGCTTAGGGAATAACCAAAAGTCACAGGGAGCAATGTCTGGACTTTAGGGAGGCTAAGGAACTGTCTTGATGCCTATCTTGGTCAAATAGTCTGTGACAAGGATGGAGTTGAGGACTGGTGTATTATCCTGCTGGAAATTCCACTGACCCGATTTGAATAGTGCTGGCCTCTTCCGGCGGCGGAATCTCTGCCTGAACTCCCTTAAAACCTCAACATAGAAACCCTAACCCTAACCCTTTGGCCAATCAACTCTGGTGTGCTGACTTCCTTACTCCTCCCACACCTCTCATCATCTCTCACAGACTGCCTGCCTTCCCTGAATCTCTTATGCCACTCAAAAACTGCTCTATTCATGCAAGATGTTCCAAAAGCAGTCTATACAAATGCCTGTATAAAAAAAAGTATGGAAACTTATCGAATGCACACGTATAATCAAGAAATATGTTCCGTTGTTTCCGGCTATTTTAAAGGGGAATAATTCGGTAACATTTTAGTTTGGTATTTTAGCATATTAACAATCATGGGTGGTTTATTGCCAAAGCCATCATTGTAGAAAAACAGTAGTAGTTCAATTTTACCACTAGCTGGGGGGGGGGGTAAAGAGGTTTATACCTTTCTAAAGTGTATTGGTCTAAAAGAGATCGTAATAGAACGACTGAAGTTCGAACTCTGAATATACGATGTCACAGTCCAGCACGTTCACAACTACGCCACGGGTAACTCCTTTAGTGTCACACCCAAGATCTCCGGAATCTCGAAAGATTTGTAAAAAGCAAAGGAAATAAGAAAAGGGTTGTAAAGTAATTAAAACTTTGCAAGTGAATTTGATTCTCAACAAGTTCCAAATCATGACTAAGTGCAACTCTAATAAAATTTCAATCTGATATTGTTGTCTTCCAAGGAAATCAAAATGATCATTCTGAAAAATTACCTGATTTACTTGTGTATCTGCACTCATTCAGTTCATTTCTTATCGATTTATCGTTTTAAACAAGGGGTGTCCTCGTGGTGTAATGGTTAAAGCGATGGACTGCGGAATCGTAGTAAGCGAGTTTGTACTCCAGTCACGCTATTACGTTCACTTTCAGACAAATACCCTTGGGAAAGGTATGAACCCCTTTAATCTCCCAGCTATGGATTAAATAGTACCACAACTATTCTTCTAGGAGAATAGCTTTGGCATTAAATAACCTACAAAGGTTGATATGCCATTAAACAAAGAAACCGTTTTAAACAAGTTCTTTTCCCCACCTTAACGATATTTATTGCCAAAAATAAATTTCCTGTAAGGCTATCATTTGAGAATGATATGCTGCTCTTTGATTTGATTTCTTTGTTTTATGGCATATCAAACGATGCGGGTTATATAACGCCAAAACGATCCTTGTATAAGAATAGTAGTGGTATTATTTAATCTACTGCTAAAATGGAATTAATCCGTAAGTAAACATAATAGGACGACTGGGGGGTTTGAACTCGCTTCCTTCGAAGCGGCAGTCCAGCACTTTAACATTATCCTATTTACCAACCCCTCCGCTCGGGCAGGATATGACACAAGGTCAATTTTTAAGCGGAGTTTAACAGGTTTGAATTCAGAGTTTTCCTTCTCCTAGACTAGTTGCCTAACCAAGGCTGAAGAACCTAGTCTGTCCTACTATTTACCCATAGCTGGAGGGAGAATAATTGGATTCATACCTTTCCCAAGGGTATTAGTGCTATGTGAAATGCAATCAGTCTCGTCCAGGATTTGAACTCGTGTCGCCGTGTTCATTTCCTACGACGATAACAATTACACCACGGGCACTTTAACATTATGCCTCGGGGACTTCCCTCAGTAACGATTTATTTACGCAAATAATCATATATCTTAAAATATACTAAACATATGCCAGAAATAATAATAATTGTACCTATTTAGAATTATGTTAAACTACATCGTAATTGCGAATGAGACCCGATTACAGTTCAATCTTCAAGGTCCAAAAAATGAGGGATGGCCACAACTGAAAACGGTAAGGAGGGTGGGAAAATATTGATGTGTTTGCTTGAATGAAAAGTATAACTTTTGAATACTCATTTTGAGGGCAGCATCCAATATTCTTTCTATAAACACATCCAGATACTTGTAAAATATGAAACGCCCACATTCTATAAATAAGTACATTCAAAGAAGCTCTCCACTCATCGTTGTTACTGTGACCCTAGCGGCTGGATATCATTATCCAGAATGAATTTCTCCCCTTTTTTTTTTTCTGGAACAGCTTTGAAAGACTCTTTTGTGAGGCTGACACTCAAAGGAAATGGAGAAAAGACAGTAAATACACAAAAATGATGATATTCGTTATAAGATGGATAACGCTCACTCGCATGCGCGTGTCTGTGATTGTGTGCGCGCGCAAGCAAGCAAGCACGTGTGTGGGAACGCTCGTGTTGGTGTGAGCAGGTATGTGAGTGAGTCTATGCGTGTCTGCGTGTAGCCATGTGTGTGTGTGTAGCCATGTGTGTGTGTGTGAGAGAGAGAGAGAGTGTGTGTGTGTGTGTGTTAATGTGACCATGTCTATATTTCTGTGCGCGAGCCTCTGTGAGTGTGTGCGCGCACGTGCGTGTGTTTGTATGGAATGGCAGGAAGAGAAGGGTAGAAAGTCAGTCCCTTGAAAGAATGGAAGCAATGAAAACGAGTGAAATGTTTACGCGCATGTCTGAGAGTTTGTATGTCGAGTAATTGTTGATGAGGAGGTAAAAGGACGAATCAAGGAAATCACGAAAAAATTGGGAAGAAAGGAAAGAAACAAATAAAAAAAGGGGAAAATAGATAATAACAAACGTAGGCAGAAGAATATATGCTTCTTAGATTAGATCTTTGTGCTTAACTTGATGTTCTCCTCGTTACCAAATTTAATTTCCATGCCTCCTTGCTTAACACTCAGCATTATAAGGTACGGATCAAGGGTAAAGTAGAGCAATCCAGGGAAGGAGTAGCGCCCCCCTACACCTTGGTGTAGCAGCTATCGAAAAGGGAGCCTTCGGGTTACCCTCGACTATGGTCGCGAACTTTTACCATAATGAATAAATTAAATGTTAGATTACAAAACAAAACTCTCTTATTGGATTTGATGATGAGTGGAGTTAATATTTTTAAAAATGTTTTCAATTTCAAGGTTAAAATTTTCACAAAATATAGAAAAATTATTTTAAATTAAATATGGAATTATATAATAACTTACACTCTAACAAATACTTTGTAATATTGAAACTGTTTTAATAAGAGAAGATCCACATATCTTCCGTCAGAGGAGGATTTTTTGTAAATCTAATTTTAATTTTATTCATTAAAAATCTGTCCCCATAAATAAGAATTAAAATTTTACGCATCGTATTTTAATCTTACGTTTTCATTTATTTTAAATCTATATTTTTGTTCTTCTTATCAAATGATCTTTTTTTTTCTGAAGACATCCCATAACCTATTATGAAAAAGAATATTTTAGAATTTAGTATTTTGATAAAATAATTCGTTTAAAATCTTACGGCTTTTGAATGTTTTCTTCCATAAAAATATGATTATATGCCTCGGTAATGAAGACGAAAATAATCTTTTCGATCAAAGCCAAATCGTTCATTCATTTAGATTAGCTAGATGATAAAAGAAAAAATTATTTGATAGATAATAAATCTAATGAACGGTAATAAATGTAATGAATATATATGAATGACACATCATTAGTGGCCATCATACCCAATCAAGCATCCTGCTAAGTGTATGATCTACATAATCCAGCGATTTTTGTTCTTCTGTTATAAAGGGATTTATAAAGGCAAACTCGTAGACTGACCCACTGCAGACCCCTAGGGTTTATTTTCTCGGGTAAAGTTCTATTCCTGTCTCAACGTGGTCTACATGAATCCCTTTGAGAAGCCTAATAAATTAGATAATGTGACTAATTTGGATATTTTCATGACTATTCACATCATTATTGGTTCTACCAAATTTGTTCTTCAGAATTCTCAACTCGTAATTTTAAAGTTATTTTCGCTCATTAAACACATTATCCTTCAAATAATTTTTGTTTTTTAGAATTATTATATTCACAACATTTTAGCATCTATACTCACTGACTTTATTCGGGTATCGTTTGTCATAGACGGAAACCTTCAAGGAATTTTTGGTGGTGTGTTCTTGATATTCATACTTAGATCTCTCTCTCTCTCTCTCTCTCCCTCTCTCTCTATAGTGTCATGATCCTCTCCTTTGTGACGTATAGATTTTATTTTTGTGGAATTATATATTCCGATGAAGTAATAATGATGAAATATGTCTGTCTGATTTTCATACTGTCTTCCGTATGCTGTTGAATCTTTATGTTTTGAAAAAATAGTATTTCATGACTCTTGCTTTATTTGATCCCCGTCACAAACATTTAGAAAAATACTTCTGATAAATCGGTGTTGATTTAATAATCCCAACATTTCCAATGTACCTGGATCACTAAATGAACTGGACACCGTGTAAAACGTTCTGGATCACTGGATTCGTCAAGATTTTGGTCAACAATTTTTCTATTGGATCTCTTCAAGACATGATAGATTAATTTTTTACTGAATTATAAAATAATAATAAAATATTTGAGCAGATAATTTAATATCTGTTAAAACTTTCGCCCTAATACGACGCAGTCCCTTGTCGGTTATCACCAGTGATGTTCTGGGGTTCATCAAGGATTTCGGGCTTTTCAAAATCATACTCCCTTGTCCACGTGACCCAGTTGGCATATATTCAACTCACACACACACACACACACACACATATATATATATATATATAATAGATAAATATTTTAGATAATATCCAACAATGTTGTTAAAAATATGACTTACGCCTAAATTATTGAAAACAATGATTTATGTATATTTTTTCTCTTAATGAGACAATTTTCCTCGTCTTCCTATTTTTCTTCTTTTTTTATATATATCTTATTTAAGATGTTTTGATCGAGTTCCTTCCGGTCTTCTTCTGTTTATGTTGGAATCATTCAATTAATGGCAGCTGTTGTTCATTGTCCATAGGAATTCAAATTAGAGACAAGAACAATTTGTTATATTGCGCTTTACACAACTTCATCAGACACTACAATTTTTTTATAAAATTACAAAAGAGTTGATGAAATAATTTTCATGTAAAAATGCGCTGAACGTTCGTTTATAGGGATTTTTTCAAGTTTTAGATATGAAATTTTCCTTGTGATTATTATTATTATTATTATTATTATTATTATTATTATTATTATTATTTACTCCTTGAGAGTTTTCCCATTATCTAACGCTGATGGTCTTTCACAGAGGTTTGAGTGACAGCAAGTCTCCTGAAGTATTCAGGACTCTTCTCAGTATTGTGACCGATCTCAATAGTGTAGTAGTTTGGATGGTCTCGTCCTCTTATTTCCAAGCCATCCAGTCCTTTTACCAATACTTTGCTGACTGTACTAAGAGCATCTATAACACTTGCTTTAATTGTAACCTTCATGTTCCACAGTCTTATCAATTCCCTAGCACGGTCGAATTATTGATCCTTCTTTCACTTTATTTCAATTTTACTCAATGGTCAGCCGGGACAGTAAAGTTCCCAATTTTGTAAGTTCTTTTTTCTTTTTTTTTGATTATTATAAGGTCTGGTCGTCTGACTGAGATTAGGTGATCCGTTTGTATGCTAAAATCCTGTAGGAGTTTCTGTGTCTCATTCTCCAGGACAGCTGCTGGATTATGCATATACAATTTGTTCGTATGGTCAAATTTAAATTTCTTAAACCTCTCCCTGTGGATCACCTAGTCCACCCATTCGTGTCTAGTCTTATACTCTTTCTGTGCAACGTTTGGTCATTTTCTCTTGGTTACTATTTTTTACTCGAAAATGGTTCAGTTTCTCTTGCATCTGGTTTTTGGTATGTTTTCGTATCATTTCCTCCTACTTGTCAGTAAAACTTTCTTTTGTTGTTTTGGAATGTTCTGTTCCGTCTATATTGTTATACCCTTTGTCAATATCTTTTTAGTCTTCCTTCTTTCGCCGCAAGTATTTTCTGGTTTATTTCCTCAAGTTGTATTGTTATTTTTCTCTTGTATTGCTTTTTTCCTTTTTGTACCAACATGTTCGAGCGTTTTTCATTTGTTTTATCAATTTTGCCTATTTTCGTAAATTTCTTATTTGTGTTTCCAGTCGAATTTCTCATCCAGGTTTTGATTTTTTATTCGTGCTCTCTAAAAGAACCCTGATTTTCTCACAAACTAATTTCGCTCCTTTCATTTAATTCGGTTATGTTTTTTGTTGATATATGTTAGCACTTGATTAATTTTTTTCTCTTTCCGTCTGGACTGTTCTCCATTCTATGTTTCATAGTGATGGTAAAGTAGTATTTTTTCCATTCATAATTCTCTTATTATTATTAATGATATTGCGAGTTTTTCACGCCAGTTTTAACTGGTGGTTTTTCACTGAAGTCTGAGTGACAGCAAGTCTCCTCAGATTACCAGGACCCTTCTTAGTATTCTAGTTGATCTTAACAATGCTGTTGTCAGGATGGTCTCGATTTTTCTTCTGATCTCCAATATCCCCAGTCTCTTTTCAAAGTTTTTGGACTTCGTTTCAAGGAAACCAACTATGATTGTTAACACCATCACCCTCATGTTTCACAACCTTTTCAGCTTTCTGAAAAGAAACATATATATGTAAATCTTTTCGTTTTATTTTATCTTATTTTCACCCCGTGGCCAGTTCTTTTCTTCTTGTTAATTAATTCGAGATCTGATCTTCCGACCGGAATTGAGGGATCCCTTGGTATCTCCTTGAGTCCCAGAGAATTTTTCGAGGACAGATTCTGGTTTATACATATACCATTCGTTATTATGATCAGATTTTAATCTCTTTCACAATTCCAAGTGGATTACTTTTCCTACTCAATCGGACCTTGTCTTATACTCCTTTTGCGCTAGTTAGCTGCATTTGCTTATCATGTTATAAACTTTTACATCTCTGTTTTTTCATAACCTTCATCTGCTATTCTCCTGCAGAGAATCAATTTTTGCTTTATTATTATTATTATTAACAGCAGCAATGTTTACAATTGAAGAGCAATATTGTTTCGGTTTCGGTTTCAGTTTCTTTGTTTAATGGCATATCAACCTTTGTAGGTTATTTAATGCCAAAGCCATTCTCCTAGAAGAACAGTAGTGGCACTATTTAACCTATAGATGGAAGGATAAGGGGTTTTCAATACCTTTCCCAAAAGTATTCGCTCGAAAGTGAACGTAATAGCGCAACTGGAGTACGAACTCGCTTACTACGATTCCGCAGTTCATCGCTTTAACCATTACACCACGAGGAGGACACCCCGAGCAATATTGTTTGTGATTCATTATTGATATAATAAAATATATAATCATTTTGGAAGGAAAGTATTAAAATCGTTCCGCATGAATCCCATGTATGTGTGCGTATGTGTTTTAACGTACAGATAGTTATACACATATGAATGCTACTCGTGTCTACTGTCCACACACGTTTCCACATGAAATAAACAAAGACACAATATATACTTTGTAAGTGCATAAAAAATGTTTTAAAGTGATCCTGTTCGGCATCATCTTAATTCCATGTGATGCGCGAATGGCAAACAAAACTCGGAAATCTATCTGAAAATAACATCATCTTTTCGTTTCTATAATCGAGGAAGGGGCTTTTCGGTTTTACTACCGTAAACAGCAGAAAAATTGGCGCTGATATGGTAAGGGACAAACTATAGGGGACACACAGGAAAAGCAAAAAGAGAGTGGTGTTCTGATTTGTTACACTTTAAAGGGTTAGGGCAGAGGAACATGAACTGCCAAAAGAAAAAATCATGGGTTAAAAAGGGTGGTGACCATACTGATAAGTGTGACAGTGATGTCTGGTAACCCTACCCCGTTTGGCTATATAAGGGTCCTGGTTGCGGGTGGCCATAGACCAGAAAAATAGAAAAAGGAGAGGAAAAACTGGAAGACAAGGGAGTGTATCTCTCTCCCCCCCCCACTCTCTCTCTTCTTTTTTTCTGTGACAGGGCTGGTTAGATGTTCAAGACGAGAAAAAAAATCTTCATAAATTATTTCCTTATCCGTTTGAGTAAGATTGCAAGGGATTATGGGATACTGGTAAAGGAGGAGTTGGTGAATGATGATGGAAGTTCCCAGTGATAGAGGAATTGGAGGACCCATTTTTTTTTTTTCTTTGCTGATGTTGATTCCATTGTAAGAGTAAAACATTTACGGATTTTTACGTCCCCCGCTCATAAAAAGCAAAAGAAAACTATCTTTAAATTAATAGGATTTTGCTGTAAGCCGAATTAAATTTGTTAGTCTGGAAGACTACAGCTGGTTATGTATGTTAGAAGGTCAAATTGCATCTCGTTTTCTGCACTTGATTGACGACTAAGACTTATTCAGAGATAGTGAGAAGGTCGGTTTTGTGGCTTGATTCGCTACAAACCAACGTCTGTTTTGCCGTTAACAAGGCAATTTGGAAAACCTACTTTTATGTTGCCTTTTGATTTTATAGAGCAAAACATCAAAGCTAAGGCGGTCCCAAAAGCTTTTTTGCCAGTGACTCACTTAATCCCTAGTAGTTAACGTTTATATCGTGTTGCAAACATTGCTTCTCACTGTGATCAGTAAAATTAACCTTGACACGCGATGCGAATAAAATATTATACACGCACTAAAGGAAAGAAATGAACGTGCATTAACTTTGATGGATAAACGTAGGAGTACTATTTACACTTAAAGCTTGAGTTGAGTGATTAAAATTTTCATTAAAAACAGCTAAAGCCAATAGAGGAAAAAGCATATTAGAATTTAAATATTGAACATTTCATTTAAAGCAAAATTATCATCAAGTTTTATTAGTGTGTAAAGGCACTATATACGTTGGGCAAATTGGGCTCTTTAAACTTGGTACGTAAACCGATCTAAGAGAAGGAAAACTGGTTTGGTTTGGTTTCATTGTTGGCATATCAACTTTTGTGGGTTATTTAATGTCAAAGCTATCTTTGTAGAAGGACAGCTCTGGTCTCATTTAATCTATAGTCAATGAGTATAAAAGGATTCGGTTTGGTTTGGTTTGGTTTGTTGGGCTTTATGGCATATCAACATTTGTAGGTTATTTAACGCCAAATCCATTTTTATGTAAATAATCTGTTCTATTGAAAACAATTCAGTTTAGCATAAGTACACAGTTTGTCAAAAACATTTCCATTTCAAACTGTTCAAGCAGTTATATGTAACAATTCAGTTAAGTGTAAATACAGTTTTAATGTCGAAAAACAGTTCTATTTCAAATAATTCAGTTAAGCATAAGCACGCAGTTTAAATGTATGTACAGTTTGTCAAAAACATTTCTATTTCAAGCTATTCAGTTTACTTAATTCAGTTTAGCATAAGTATGCTGTTAGTTCTATTTAACCCATAGATAGGACCCTTATCTGGTGCTACCACTCCGGGCCAAAGTGGACCTGGGAGCAATAGCAATGAAGGGGTACTCCGCATTTCCCAAAGCTCCAGCACTGCTAGAACCTCACCATCAGATTGTTTAGTATCATATCCAGGACACTCGTTGGGGGGTGGTCTTACCCCTCTGCAGAGAGGCAGTCGGTGTATTCTACAGCCTTCTCAGTCGACTAGGCAAATAAAAGGATTCATTCTTTTACCAAGGTCATTAGTCTGAAAATAATCAAAATAGTGCAACTGGAGTTCTAACTCGAAATACGATGTTGTAGTCCAGGATGTTCGTCCATATGACATGGGAACTCCTCTGAACGAAAACTGTGATTTCAAACTAGTTGTTGACCTGGAGAGGGATGGGCTCCTCCAAGGTATTCCTGACCAAGACACGTACCTTATAATGCTGAGTGTTAAGCAAGGAGGCATCAAGTACCATTTTTGGGTCTTTGGGATGGCTCGACCTGGGATTGAACCCCGACCACCCGGGCCAACACTCTACCAATGAGCCAGCTGGGTAGAATTGGATAAAATCGATGATTTATTCATTACCTCAACTGACATTACATATCCGTCAAATATGAACCAATAAACACGGGCAGAAACACTGAAACAATTAAGATTTAATTCAATAAACATCTTCCAGTGTCTAACGTTTATGGAAATTTACTAAGCTTTTTGCTTAGATGTGGCACAAGGCCATATGAAAGGGGCACCCTATGAGACTCGAACTCACTCGTGTAGGTTTGCTAGCCGAGCTTGCTAACCATTACACCACCAGAGGCGAGTGTCTAACGTTTATGGTTGGCTATTGGCCATTGGTTGTACAATAAATAAACTCAACTACATGACTTTTTGAAAATCTGGATTTGGCTATAACCAGAAAAATATTATAGGAAAAACGACGTTGAATAAAGATCGTAAAGTTTCTAATGAGAAATTTTCCAGCAAGATGTCTAATTTATACGGTTAGATTAAAAACTGAAAATTCTGTTTAGGTAGAGTGATAAACATAATGTAAAGTGTTTATTCTCATCTTGGAATACAAACCCATCGCTAAAATATTTGGAAATTTCTAGAACTAATTAACGTTACATCCTATTCGTAATCACAGAAAATTTGGTGGCTGTAGTTCACGTCTTGGGCGATGCCATAACAGACAGATGAAGAAAAAAGACAAGGTGGGGAAGTTCCTGTGGGTGTAGTGGCTAACTACGACATCGTAATAAATGAATTCGAACGTCCACTTTCTGACACCCAATTCCACCAATAGATTAATTTGTCGCGCTACTGTTCTTCTACAGGCATTGCTTTGGTATCAAATAGCCCACAAAAGTTGATATGCCATTAAACAAAGAAAACAAACAAAAAAAAATCATAAAATAAGATTTCAAGAGTATTGACGATGTTTCGATAAGTAAGTGCAATTTTTTTTTAAATTATGAAGACAGTCTTGGTACTTTTTTAACTTAGATTTTGCAAGTGCAAGCCACTTCAGTGTTACTTTTCTCATTTCCAAGATTAAAAATTCTCCTGCACGCTAAGATCAAAACAAATATGAACGCACTGCTTCACACCATATTAAAAGGAAATTTTCAGTGATACTTCAACCAAGAAAAAAATTGCTACTGATTATTCAGAAGACTATTTTGAAGAAAGTTTTTAAGCAAATAAAAAGAATTAAAACGAACGCACATTATTGATATCTTCCTATTTCTTAAAAATAGGGACTAGTAGGTAATCAACCTGATGTTTATTTGATAATTTCTAGGTTTTCACTACTCTTCTACTCTCAGTGGATTAAACGGATCCACAGTGGATGATGATGTGACTGTATTTCCCGGCATATAAGAAGCATGGTTTACGAAGTTATTTCGGTGACTAGCATTTATAGCAAGCCTTCTAAGCTCCATTGCTGTCGATTCGAAATTTTAGTAGATAATTCTTCAATCATAATGCCAGCGAATGAGACACTCTATAATATTTGTATAGAATTATTTTAATGCTAAGTATGAGTCTTATATGCCGGGAAATATTGTGCGTCTTATATATCGGGAAATAATGCAGTTCGCCCACAATGATGGATGGATGGCTAGTCATCTGAGTCCTGTTTATACAATCAGATGATAATAAAAAATATATTTCTTCAAGGAGAATGTTTTAGAAAAGAAATCAGTACAGTATCATCCACAAATAAGCGAACCCCCAACAATTATTTTTTAAAGAACGTATTTTTTACAATAAAAAAATACAGGATTTTATTATTTTTAGTGCAACATCATGCTATCAAAACGGATATCATTAGGTATTAACACCAAACTCTACTACACTGAAATTCTGTTTGCATTGAAATTCTGTAAGCAAAAATATGAATTTGTAAATGTCCAAAAATAACTATGCTTGTTATATATACTGATGTGATTTCATTTGTGGCAACAGGTTTGGTAATAAATAATATCTAATGATATCCGTTTTGACTGTATAATGTATGAAATGTACTACTAGAATTTTTTAAATTCTGGTTTAGAAAAAAATTAAAAAGAAATTGACTGAAATGTACTTATTCATAAAGAATATCTTATGTAATCGTTTTGCAAATAATAATTCATAATATCATTCATAGAAATGAAATATAAATAAATAAAAAGGACCAAGAAATTTTATGATGCCAACCAAATTTGACAGAGACAGTTTTTTTGGAATTTGCTCTCAGTAAAGACAATTCTGGCGACTCTGTGAAGCAATTTTTTTCTAGTTACTGTTAAATCGTTCACATAAAACTTGGGCGATCGTTTAAAAATCTTGTTTGCCCGTTGCCGAT
Organism: Sepioteuthis lessoniana; assembly: GCA_963585895.1. Classification (NCBI taxonomy): domain Eukaryota; kingdom Metazoa; phylum Mollusca; class Cephalopoda; order Myopsida; family Loliginidae; genus Sepioteuthis; species Sepioteuthis lessoniana. Next base: position 2,378,742 of record OY757923.1, on the reverse strand, counting down.
CTTTATGAGGCACGCTTTGAACTTACTTCACTCACTTTTCGTCATTTTCTGCCTGTTGACCGGATCCTGGGGTTGCTAACCTTTCTAGTGACCCTTATCTTCTGAGACCAAGGCAAAGTACTTCCCTTTGTAAAAACATGTTTGGTGGCACCGTATCTGTTTACCACACTCCAAATAGGAGACGATGAGAGCTGAACTGGAGAAAGAACTTTTCACTCCCTCCTCGAATCTTGGAACCACTCAAAAGTCAAACATCGTTTTCTGACGAGTCATCTGATTCCATGTTACTCCTTTCCCACCTCCTTTTTAGAGTTGAAGTTAAGACGATTCAGGTTTCATTACGGTCACTAAGTTTTAGACTTTAAGTGTGCAGACAGGCTTTCTTTTCTTCTTCTTTTTTTTTTTTTTTTTTTTGTTTGTTACGAACCCTTCCTTCTTGGTCTTATTTTCTGAGTTTTCTTTCCATATAAAGCAAGTATTGTTATGAATTTTATAAGAAATGGTTGTAAATAGAATATTGGAAGAGTGGAAACTTTAAATAGAGACGAACTTTAAATGTCATAATTGCTTTGACGAAGCTAAGTTAAGTAATCTAACGACAGTTTAGAATAATTTTGAAACACTTGATTTTAAATAAAACAATAGTTATGCCACAAATAAACACTCATTTTGGGGGCAATAAAATCAACAGTTAAAAATTCGTGAAGAATTTTTAACATTTCAAATAATTAAATCAAAGATATTCACAAAATAGTTTTAAATACTATAGTAAGTAAATTGGTCTACTGTAAATGAGGGCGATCCGAAGGCTCCTTTTTCAATAGCTACTACCCCGAAATGTAGGATAATGCGCTTCTCCTTTCTCTTGATATTTCCACTTACCCTTGATCCGTACATTATAATGCTGAGTATAAAGCACCATTTTTGAGTCTTTGGTATGACTCGACTTGGGATTGAACCCCGGTCTCCCGAACCATTGGCAAACACTCTACTCACTATGTCATAAAAAAGAAAAAAAGAGGTTTGTTAATTGACATTCCCATAAGAAAGTGTTTGTTGGTGATAGGACCATTGCCTTATTTAAGATGAATTTTTTAAAACTAAATCAGTAATCTTTAGAGGGTTTAACTTAATTCTGATACCTTCATTTTGATTTTAAAATTCTAATTATGTAAAATTTCTCAATTTCTTTTGAATAAGGCGTTTATTCAAAGGTTTGAATTGTTGAATTTTGATGATTTTTTCAAATATTCTGCCATTACAAAAAATATTAAGTTGATGGGAAGACGCCACGCATCATTTTCGTAGATAAGTCAAATTCCAAAAGTGACACCGCTATTCATAGAATACCAAAAATTGTGTTTGATACTTTTTTGCTATGCACTACTAAAGAAACAAGAAAAAGTGATATATTTTCATTACGGACGTTAAATATTACACCCAAATAAGGCTACTGAATGTAAAGTTGTATAAACAACATCTTAAACTCCTTATTGGTTGTCTAACGCCGAAATTTGATTCATTTGTAAAATGTTCGATTGTACATATTTACAATGTTCCGTTGTATTATCTTAATTGATTTTTTTTATTTGTCTCTAATAATTTATTTGCACAGAGTTATATTGTTTCCTGTCAAATAATTTTCAAGCACGTCTATTTGATTTATAGATGGGAGCCTAACGAGTACTACCACTCACAGTGGGCATAGGAGTAACGGCAATTAATGGGTAATTCGCAGTCCTCAGGGCCGCAAAACTGGAGCCTTACAAAAAGATTCAACTTAGTGTTTTAGCCAAGACCCCGCTTTGGTGAGGGGTCTTATCTGTTTGCCGGAAGGATACAGTCGGCGTTTTGTAAACCTCACCTTCAGTGGGGAACAAAAAGTAATTCAGTAGTCTTTATAATTATTTGAAATTCATGAGATTTTCATGCTATAAAATTTGATCGAAACATTTAACTAATATTGTGGCATCTCCAACAAACATTTACTAAAGTTGGGGATTTCACTTTTGTTATAGAAATCCAAGATTAACAAAAAGGTTGACTGATTAACAATTTTCAAAGATACTATCGTTGCTAATGTTATTTTCTTACTAGTAAATTCTTAAGGGATTAGTTCGTTTTAAGCAAAGCTATTATGTCAAAACTTAATTAGGAGTATTTAGAATAAGATACAAAAGTATAAAATGTTCAGAATATGAGACAAGATAACAAACACATGTCCAGAATATGAGACCAGATAACAAACACATTTGCATTTAAAATAGTTTTCTCTTTTTCGTTTTCTTTTCTTTCTTTTTTTTTTCTTTTTTTTAAGTTTTAATAGATTTCCCTAACTTCACATTCTTATTTCTTCTGTATCTTTGTTACTTCAGCTGTTGAGTTTATTCATGAGAGAGACAGAGAGACAGAGAGGAACCCTTGTTTTTATTTCCATAGGCAAATTTCGTCGTGTTTATTTTTATTTCATTCCATTTATTGCTTTGGTCAAGTGAAGCTGTCTTAGAAATTGAAGGAGGTGCTTCAAACTGGGTGAAGGGGATTGAGAAAAGCATTCGGAGATTTCCCCTCAATTTTCGTCTTTACTTCACCTCCTTCTCCAAGACATGTTGACAGATTTACTGTTAACTTTTTCCAGATTAGATTTCAACTTTCACCCTGGATGTTAAACTCTTAAAAATGTGTTGTGGAGGCTAAACTTTTTTTAAACTCCTCCTCCTCCTCCTCCTCCCCTTCTTCTTCTTCTTCTTCTTCTTCTTCTTCTTCTTCTTCTTCTTCTTCTTCTTCTTTTGGTACTTTACTGAAATTATATTTTTACCACGTGGCTATCGTGGTCTTTATTCATGGAAAGCACGTTTGTTCCGACTATAAATAAAAGTTGTTATTTTCTTTCTGGCTGGTTTGGGCTAACTTTAACGTGAAAGAGGACGTGAAAACTTTTTGTCGCTACTCCACTCAAATACCATTTAAATAAAGAAGTAAGTCTAGTAATTACATGTATATCTTTGTTTGATACTTGGAAATGGATTGTACAAGACTCCAAAAGAAGTAAAAATTCCCCATCAAATTAGATTTACTTTTTATTACAGCGAGTTTAGAATTTCAAAAGAAAAACTTGACAAAATAGTTTAGGATGGATCCCAAAGTTTTAGGTACCAAATTGGAAATTTTGGGAGTGAAATCCGAAATATCTGGTTTTTGTTTTCAATGTAGTTGGTCTCAGTATTTTTTTTCCATTTCATGGTCCTTTTTACATGCAGGAATTTCTTTGATCATGAGTCAAAATTTGTCTTTAATTTATTCCAATGATAAAAGAATTTATGTTAAATCTAATAAACACAGGTTCTTTGTTCAATTGATCTACCAGGTAATATTTCCAGTACCATATTCAAAATGTGGTCAAGTTTTCTGGCATATCAACCCTTGTTGGTTATTTGATGCCAAATCCTGTTTATACACACATATATATGATCTGTAAACTCATAGTTTGTCAATAGAATTCTTAAACGAGTCAGAGCTCATTTCTTTGCATACAGATAAGAGGTTTCAAGTATTTCTATGTAATACAAATAATTCAGTTTGAGCACACAGTTAAAGGGTTTCAAATGCTGCAATCCAACATTACTCATTCGTTTGCACACAGTTGAATGTTTCCAAGCATTTGCTACGTAACACTAACAATTCTATTTAATATCAGTCATTTGTTTGCTCACATTTAAATGGCAAAACAGTTCTATTTGAAAGAGTACTTCAAATTTCTTAAAGTCTCAGTATTATCGGAGCTTCACCATCATATCATGAACTCAAGTTGGTGGGGGTATAATCATTATGCAGAGATGCAGTTGGTGTAGTTTACAGGCCCATATTAAAGTTGAGGAGGTAAAATATCTTGTTAGAAATAAAATTCAACGTCTCCAGTAAAGTAATAGAATTTTAGGGTGACCCTGTAAATTAAACTATCAAATTAGTTGTCTAAATTTCTGAGACGAAGCTTGTTGATTTTTATCATTAAGGGTTTTCGGAATATTGTCTTCATCGTTTGTCGAACTCGGGAGCCTTCATGGAATTTCGAACTACGTCCTTTATTGAATCCACAGGAGTCGCCGGTTCTGATTCCGTTTGCCATAACCGGATACAAGTGTTAAGTATTCCTGTACTGTTACTCGCCTGTTGTCAGGATTGAACCTGCAACCTCCAGAGAATTGTCTCCTTAAAAGCTTAGGGAACCAACGCCTATAACCGTTACGCTATGTGTCCAACTGGACAATTCAGAGTGAATTTTTGGGTATTATAAACTTAATGTTCTTACTTGACTAGGATTACAACTATAATGTTTGATTTTTTACCTGTGCTCTATTTTTTCCTCTAGCCTTTTTAATTATCGGTTGCAATATTATATTTAACTCTATGCTTGGTCTACTCCGCAGGTTATTGAAGCCCAACATATGTGCTGATTCCTTAAGGCGTCTAATCCCCTAATGTTCTGCCCAATCAATTATTTCAACATCATCCCATAAGGGCAAATGGTTTCCCTTTTCTTTCCATACCCGACTTTTCAATCTCACTTTGTACCAGCACCTTCCGATGTTCTTCAAGCCTTACTTTGAGTGGGCGACCTGTCTCACCTTTGTATATTTTACCACAACTGCAAATAGAAATAGTTGCTTGAAGATATTAGTATAAGATAGGAATACTTGAAATTATACAACTGTGTGCAATTTATTTGTTCTAGATAAGAATACAGCAGTGCGCAAAACACTCTTTAAAAACAACAGCACAATGTACGCAGTTCCTTAAATTCTAGGCATAAAATGATATCAGACGAGTCGACATGCATCTAAAATCAATCAATCAATCTTTTTAAATTCTCATTTTGTTATCAATGAATTTAGATATTTATTGGTAAGAAAATGAGAATTTCACAAAGAAGTATTGATCAAAATTTAATGATTTTCGGAAGACACACCAAAAAAATAAATGAATAAATAAAAGTGAACCACAAAGGCTCCGAAACTATAAAACTTAAAATTTGACTTGAAAACCTTTGAATACCATTTTAAATAACCAAAGAAATTCCAACAACTTTTGTCTTGGTGCGTGATGTCAACACAAATGCTGACTTAAAATTTGAATTTTGAAAAAAAAAATGTAAAAAACAATCGCAGCTTTTGTCTCCAACTGCATCAGTCTTAAATCTTGATATCTGAAAGCGTTCAATCTAAATGTTTGGATAATTCTTCTATTAACACAGGCATTTTCAACATCCCCCACAAAAAAGGATGCCACTTACGAACAGATTTTGTCAAATTACTTTTCTATCGTTTATTTCACCCCTTAAATATCCCCACAATATTTCCCAAAAGAATCTTCAGAACTCATATAATGTTAATTTTTCTCTTTCTACTGTTTCTTTTTGAGAAAAATCTAACAGCAAAATATCAAAGACATTGTTTACATTAAATAAACAATGTAAGTAAAATGCCATTTTAGTTTCATTAAGTATTGGTTCGGAAAAAAAGGCATAACACTTACTGCTATAGCTGCTCAGGTTTATAATCCTCTGCTTCTCAACTGTATCAAAACAAAACTCGAGAAAATTATCTTAAAAAATCAGAACGGTTTTCCAGTCTAAACGAGAAAAGGATGTGTCGAGATTCAGGCGTTTCAGGATTTAAATGTCTGTCCATAGTTTTATTGAATAAATTGTAATGAAAGACAAACAAAGTGATTGCTTCTTTAAGCTTTCTTCTATATAACAGTTAAGATGAAGATTCTTTCGTATTTATTGTGAAATGATCCAGGGAGATGTTTGGTTGATTGTATTTTATGGCATATCAACCCTTGTAGGTTATTTGATACCAAATTTTGTTTATACATATATTAAATATATTAGATTTGTAACGAATAGTCTGTAAGTAACATTTTTGAAATGAGCAAGAACTAGTTAAATGGCTTCAAGTATTGCTATTTAACACTGATAATTCTTCTCAACATTACTTGTTTGCACCGAATTAAATAGTTTATAATATAGTTATAGTTAAATAGTATATAATACTAATAATTTGATTTAATATCAGTCGTTTGTTTGCCTAAAGTTAAATAGTTTAAGTACAGAAAATTATTAACTCTTTCTATTTGACCCATAGATCGGACCTTAACCGTTATTACCACTCCAGGTCAGAGGGGACATGGTAGTGATGGCAATGAAGGAGTACTCCACATTGCCTAAAATTTTAGAACTGGAGCCTCACCAAAAGGATGTTGAGAGTCATATCCAGAACACTTGTCGCATGAGGTTGGGGCGGTCTTATTACTCTGCAAAGATGCAGTCGACGTATTCTAAACTCTCAACCGATTGAACTTAATTCATAGAGAGGAGGAGACAACTGTGTTTGACTTCACCACAAACAGAAAATTCATTATACTGGGTGGAACGATAAAATTGTCGCCCTAGAAAAGACGACATGATTCAATTTCCGTTTAATGAAAACCGGTTTTCTTTTTTTGTTGCACATCATCTACTAGTTGGCCAGTTGTGAACAAATCCCAAAAGCGATAGGAGTCTGTGGTGTAATGGTTATCGTCGTAGGAAATGGACACGGCGACAAGAGTTCAAATCCTGGACGAGACTAATTGCATTTCACATAGCACTAATACCCTTGGGAAAGGTATGAATCCAATTATTCTCCCTCCAGCTATGGGTAAATAGTAGGGCAGACTAGCTTCTTCAGCCTTGGTGGGGCAACTAGTCTAGGGGAAGGAAAACTCTGAATTCAAACCTGTTAAACTCCGCTTAAAAATTGACCTTGTGTCACATCCTGCCCGAGCGGAGGGGTTGGTAAATATGGATAGGAGCCTTCTATCATGTCTGAAAGTGACACAATGTTCAACAAGCGAGATCGGAGATGCGCCGCTGTACAACTCATGCGCTCTACCGATCCAAGTTATGACAACAGGACCATTGCCAGAACCATCGCTGGATTGCCACGAATAACAGGGACGTGCCCACGGTGATGAAAACAAAGTTTCCAGCTACGGTTATGGTCTTTGGTGTGGTTTCAAGTTAGGGCCACATCATGCCACCTCACATCTTCGAAGTCGGCTTGAAAGTCAACATCAAAGTGTACCTGGATGTGCTGAAGAGTGTGGTGATCCCCTGATGCAATCAGGTGGCCGGTGGCAGACCCTGGGTGTGGCAGCAGGACTCGGCGCCGGCTCACAAGTCCAAAGAGATCCAGGCTTGGCTTCAGAAGGAGTGCTACGACTTTGTACCCTTCTCTCACTGCCCCCTCCTCCCCCGACCTGAACCCGCTGGACTACTTCATTTGGTCATACGTCGAGAACATCACCAACATGACCTCCCACAACACCAAAGCTAGCCTGATCGCCGCCATCCGCCGAGTATTCACCGAGCTCCCGCCGGCGCTTGTGGAAAAGGCAAGCTCCCAGTTCCAGATCCGTATCGAGGCGGTGATTGAGGCTGAAGGCGGCTACATTGAATAGATGTCAGCTCTACTACATAATCAAGTTACCTGAATTGATTTTTTCAATAAAAGTTTTAAAATAAAGCTGAAGCGTTGTTTTCTTTAGGACGACCATTTTATCGTTCCACCCTGTAATAACACTGTTAAATTACAGAGAATTGGGTTATAACGAGAAATTATATTATTTTACTTTGTGAAATAAATTTAAGACTACTACAGGTGAACATATTTAAACCTTGACCTCGTAAAAAGTTACCTGTTTCTAATAACGGCCCTCTTTGCACAACAAATGCCAGAGGCACTATATTTTCCAGATATTCTGGGTGACAGGTGTCTAAATGCTGGAAGGAATATAGAATAATGGCGGGGGTGATGAGATAGGGGTGAAAAGGACGTGATGACGTTTTTAACTTGATGACATTTGACTGTGATGGATGACACTGGGTTTGGCGGGAAAAGGATAATAAATCAAACGTTGAATAGAAGATGAGGCTGCGCAGACAGATTGACGGATTGGCAGACAGATGAGAGAAGGATGAAGAGAGAAAGAACAAAACAGGAATATATATATATGGTGGTAATTTACTAAGCTTTTTGCTTAGATGTGGCACAAGGCCATATGAAAGGGGCACCCAATGAGACTCGAACTCACTCGTGTAGGTTTGCTAGTCGAGCTTTCTAACCATTACACCACCAGAGGCGCCTAATATATGGTGACTGTTTTTGATTTACCTAAACAATAGAAAGTAGTGTATAAAGTGAAATTCATGGAGTCTTCTGTGAGGTGCAAACTCAATACTATTATTGTCTAATATCAGAACTAATTTCTCTTTAATGTATCATACATCTGAATATGAAAAGAAGAAAAAAATGAAACAAAAATAACGATACTATGCCTTTTTCCTTTCTTACAAATGGTAACAATTATGATAAACATCTCTAATTTCAATATTTTGATAAATGCATCAATCTAAAGATAACGTTAAAAGTTTATTTCTCGGCAATTTAAAATTTCCTTCAACACCATCACATTAAATATCTTCAATTTCAAACTGGAATATACGAGGATCATTAAATAAGTTTCCAGACTTTTTTCGTATGGGCACTTTTATTGATAGCACACATATGAAACTCTATTCTCCTTCGAAGTAAACAACCCCGGCTAAATGCACTTGTTGTACCGTTCCAACAACTTCTGGAAGGCCCCATCGAAGTCCTCTTATGTGAGCGTGTCAATGACCTTCGTCACAGCCTCTTTCATCTCCTCAATTCTCCCATAACGACAGCCTGTGAGCTTAGGGAATAACCAAAAGTCACAGGGAGCAAGGTCTGGACTATAGGGAGGATGAGGAACTGTCTTGATGCCTATCTTGGTCAAATAGACTGCGTCAAGGATGGAGTTGTGGACTGGTGTATTGTCCTGCTGGAAATGACACTGACCTGATTTAAAGAGTGCTGGCCTCTTCCGACGGAATCTCTTCCTGAACTCCCTTAAAACCTCAACATAGTAACCCTAACCCTTTGGCCAATCAACTCTGGTGTTCTTACTTTCTTACCCCTCCCACACCTCTCATCATCCCTTACAGACTCCCTGCCTTCCTTGAATCTCTTATGCCACTCAAAAGCTGATGCTCGACTCATGCAAGATGATCGAAAAGCAGTCTGAAGCATTCCATACATTTCTGTGGCATTTTTTCCAAGTTTAAAACAGAATTTTATTGCATATCAGTCTTCTAAAGTGTCCTCATGTCGAGATCGCATTTTTGAAATTCACCAGCTGTGACAATCAGGCTTTAGTAGGGTGTATTCCAATTGCTGCTGTTGCTGTTGATTTGAACCTGAAATCATAAAAATTGGTCAGTCACCTTATAAGATGTATAGCAATAACATAGTGAATTTCCAAGAGTCTACGACAACTTTAAATGCCTATACAAAAAAAAAGTCTGATAACGTATTGAATGCACCACGTATAAATGCAAACGGATTTTTGACTAAAATGACAAACATTATATTTCTACAACATCATCCGTTTAGTACACAACATAGAATTCACCGACGTCATATATATATATATATATATATATATATATATATATATATATATATATGTATATATATATATTCCTGTTTTGTTCTTTCTCTCTTCATCCTTCTCTCATCTGTCTGCCAATCCGTCAATCTGTCTGCGCAGCCTCATCTTCTATTCAACATTTGATTTATTATCATTTTCCCGCCAAACACAGTGTCATCCATCACAGTCAAATGTCATCAGATTTTGTTGCTATTAACAAAGCATGACATGCATTTAGTTGTTTTGTGGTTCTAAATGTTAAATATCTGGAATGTGTTTTTATTTTAATGAAAAATATATGTAAATATCTATATCATATATTAATTTTATATAAATGAATGAATAGGTTTTTCCTATGCTTCTAAAATATTATTCAGTATTGATCAGCTTTTGCTCGGCCATGTGAGGGGGTCCATAGGAGAACATCGCTTATGAGCTCGTCTATGCTTCTCCAGCAGTATCCTGCATGTCTGGTTCGTCTAACTTTGATAGTTTTCGTGATGGGTGGTAGGTGGCCGTAAAGCTGCTGCTTTGTGGGGTGTGTTGCCCGCAGGACTTGTTCAATATTGCTCGCTGCATTCTTGTGTAGTTGCCGTATATATATATATATATATATATATATATGTGTGTGTGTGTGTGTGTGTGTGTGTGTGTGTGTATAGGAAGGTGTTTTCGAAAATTGAAATGATTTTTTTCGTTTTTTTTCTTTAGCATAAATGTAAACTCTGTATTTTTACTTTATAGCAAAAATTATTTTGATCTCGCAAAAATCCATTATTTTATTTTCAGACAATTTAAAATGACGGCAAATCAAATATAGTGCGCCTGGCTTGAAGAGTGGTCAACAAATTTCTGGTGGCTGACAAGTGCAAACCATGTGAAATTTACAGAGAAATATGGAATGTATAAGAAGAAACACGTTATTGTCATTCTTTTTTTTTTTTTCAACGAGCTAAACATAGGTTCGTCACTATGAACCGGAATCAAAAAGACAATCCATAGAGTGGAAACACACAGATTCTCTGATAAAAGAGTTTCGGGTGGAGCGGTCTGTAAAGAAGTTTATGCTGGCATGAAAGAAGCCAGATTATAAAAAGAAAACATGCTTCTTCTTTTTTTTAAATCGGAAATATAAAAGTTCTTTTGAAGTAACGAAAATCTTTAGATTTCTGCAGATCCTTTTTTTTCTTTTTGACTATTAATGAATTACAAGAATTCAAAGTGCAAACATCTTATAGTTTATGCAACTAGGGTCACTGGGATGACCTCTAACTGGCTAAAGAGTTTGGTTGAATTTGTTGAATTGGAAAATATTTGAACTCAAAAATTATTGATTACAATTTTAGGAAGTAATTCTCTCACGCTGATAGGCGGATCAGGCTTTATGAAAAAATGTTGTTGTTTTACCAATCTATCTCGTTATAAGAGAATCAGACAGAAATAAACTAGAAATTACTTCAACTCAAATTATGCTGAACTATTAGGAAATGGCTTTCTGACCCCGGCTGGTATTTGTGTTAGACATAGTTTCAAATCAAATGGCGTAGATAGAATTTACCATATATTCTCGCCTGATTTAGTTCTTGCCAGAGTTGAGGAGAAATTTTTAAAGATATGTGTTGTTAGAATTCTCTGAAGCATTTATCAAAGATATCATTTGCCGAAATCATTCGAAATGATGATGTATTACCGTCTTTAAACTTAGTGTGCATATTTTCTTTACCAGTATTGAATTCCATCATCAAGTTAATCACTGGTATTCTTCATTTTTCAAACAAGTGAAAATCTCTTCACAGATTTCAAAATACCACAGCTCACCAAAAATCAATGAAAAGCTTACATCTCTTTTTTGGAGAGTACACAACAAATACTAAGGTCCACTGGACGATGGGATTAATTGACTGGACATTGATTTCATTGACCTAGTTTATCCCTGTAACCAATCGAGACGGGGGGGCTACTCCAACCCAACAAACGAAAGACATATTGAAGCTGGGGAGCAGAGAGAGAGAGAGAGAGTTGAAAAGACAGAAAGCCGCTCGGTTCGAGGGAAATGGGTTATTTTTGCGCCATGACCACTTTTGGTTATAATATTATTCCAGAAGATATTTAAAAGATATGTATCTATAAATATATGATTGTAAATATTAGTGTGTGTAAGTGTACAGTAGCGTCCAATATTAGAGAACATGATCTTAAAAACACGTAAATTAAAGGAACAAAATTTTTTTACCTCATATTGATACAGAATATAAGACACCCACAGGACTTTGTTTTTGATAACATCTGTCCATCTTTAACCACGTAACTTTATCAATTTGTCGCATCGTTCATTCCTTCTTCAGTCCCAACCTGATCATCAATCATCTTCCAAAGATTCTCAATAACATCATATCTTTGCCTGCCCGTAATCTCAACGGTACTGTTTACAAGACTAAATAATTCTAAGTGAATAATAACTTTGACGTTTTCAGCCCCGAAGAATTGTTTAAGCGTTTTTTACAGTATTACAAGGAAAACTATCTTGGATAAAGATGATACCAGGAACGGATGTCCTCAGAGAAGAAACATTCTGTTCAATAATATTCTTATTCACAGCAACATTTTGTCAAGTAGCCAAATTAGAGGACCAACAACAGCGCCTGAGAATATGCTACCACCCCAAAATTTAACTTTTTGGGTGGGGTATCCATCTGAGAAGTTGCAACATCTTTACGTCGTCTAACACACTAGTCGCCATCAGAACGAACATAATGAAACTTTCATCTTTGAATTGTACTTTCGCTCAATTTTTATTGGTCCAAACAACGTGCTCGTTTGCAAAGGATCATCAAGCTTTTTGATTTATTCCCGCAGATGAGAAGTTTGACGACAGAAGAACGACCATGAAATTTTGTTCCCCATAAACGACGCGACACTATCTGAAAAGACATTTTCATAATAAATTCTTTAATTCTTGACGTGTAATACCTGTTGCTGAGTAAAAACGGTCTACAATGTCGAGCCTTTCAGCTTCCCAGTTCTGTTGAGGAGCTATTTTACGAGGCCGTTCTGGTGTTTTAGGGGTTAAGTATCATTTAGAGGCTTGTATCATCATAAAGTATTAATATTCTGAAAATTACACTCATATATCTAGTTCTTTTACAATAACAGAAATCATCATCTCTTGAATTTTCAGTGACTTAATCCAGCGCTTGATTGATTTATCAACTTTGCAACGGTTTCCATCATAATAACAAAACTGCAAATGGATACATATTTGTTTACGTTACAATGTTGCTATAATTTCTAGTCTAAATTTCGGAGATGAAGTGTGCTAGTTTTATCTTTAAATGTATTCGAACTATTGTCTTCATCTTCATTATCATGTTCCCAACAATTCGTCCGATGCATCCATCGGTTTTCTTCAGGTGTTTTGTTTCAAACTCTAGAGCCCACACAAAACTTTGAAGTGAACTCTTTATTTAATCCGCGGAAGTAGATCGTTCTAATTCCGTTAACCATTACCAGCTTAACATCTGTACCCGGTTATGATTAACGGACAATCAACCCCGTGGATTAAATAAAGGGTTCAGTTCAGAGTTCTGAGTAGGCTCACGAGTTCGACATGAAACAAATGAAGAAGGCCGAAAGACGCATCGGCCGAAACAATGAAGATGAAGACAAAAGTCCAAATACTCTAAGTGATAAAAAACAATTATGTTGTTTTACAGTATAAAAAAACAGTTCTTGTACTATGATTTTATTTATCCTCATATCAAAGTATAGAATAAGATTTTAATATTTACTGCTATTTTCATTACGATTGAACCAACAGAATTAGATTTTTTTTTTTACCATATTTACCAACCCCTCCGCTCGAGCAGGATATGACACAAGGTCAATTTTTAAGCGGCGTTTAACAGGTTTGAATTCAGGGTTTTCCTTCTCCTAGACTAGTTACCCTCACCAAGGCTGAAGAACCCAGTCTGTCCTACTATTTACCCATAGCTGGAGGGAGAATAATTGGATTCATACCTTTCCCAAGGGTATTAGTGCAATGTGAAATACAATCAGCCTCGTTCAGGATTTGAACTCGTGTCGCCGTGTCCATTTCCTACGACGATAACCATTATACCACGGGCACCTCCACTAATTAGATTTTTTTTAATGCTCATTCTTTTGATATTGAACGCTACTCTATATATATTCGTATGGGTATATGTGTGTGTGTGTGTGTGTGTGTGTGTGTGTGTGTGTGTGTGTGTGTGTGTGTGTGTTTTTAATCTTGTCGGGTGCACACTCTCATGCACTCGCACTGATGCACACTCTTCCTTCAGATAAAAACTTGTCCATTTTTTTTTTATTTTGTGAAGTAAAATCTCATTCATGTAGCCATATCAAAAATTAGGAAGAATATTTCGTGGAAGATCTTATGATTAATATACGAATCTATGTTAATTTTTTCTTTTAATCTGTCCAAGGATTGTGTAACTGGGTGTGGATGAATTTCCGAAATAGCAATTCAAAAGGGCGTGTTATGCTTTACCAACAGCTGAAATATCAATGTGATTATGATTGTTTTCTCTTTATAGATAAATTCAAGAACTGGATACCGCCTGCAACTCCTTACAACCATTGGAATTTCCTTTTTTTTTTTCTGATGCTGCTTATACTTTCTCTGACACCTGCAGTTTTCTACATTAGTAAACATTTAATATTAACATGTCTCCATTAGGTTCTTCGACAACATTTAACTTTCTTGACAGCCAAAAAACAAATAGCATAAAATACGCACCATTTGTAACTTTGTGAAAACTTAATGAAAGAAAAAAAATACACTCGTAAAAACAATAATCTTTTTGCTACTGCAATTCTTTTTCTTTTCTTTTACTTTAAATGAACAGATATATTTTTTATCCGTTTGCCTGTCATCTTAGATTTCAACTATGATGTGTGTTATGGACCCCATCTTTCTAGGCTTATTAATCTCATGAATTGATGGAGACATTAGGTTTGTAAGTCCAGGAGCACAGCTGGCGCAATGTAAATAGACGTTTGGTTGTGAAGCACTTCTTAGTGAAATCATCTGTTGGTTACAGGTTCAATCCCAACTACAGGTAAATAACAAACCTACCAAGAAAAGATGTTTTCACGTTTTATTGTGTCTTTCTGTATGAAAAATTTACGTATATCTAGGATTCTAATTTCTGACACGAAACTCTATGGGATTGTCCAGCGTCTGTGAAAGTGTTACGACGATTTGCCTTGTTTCCCCAGACGCTCATGGCTACCAATACATCATAAAAGACTGAGCACTTAAAATTCAAAACCCTAGAAGGATGGCTGAATAAAGTAATGGGCGAAGAAAGTTATCAAAGGGCTAGGTAATAAGATAAAAAATTTAAATCCCGATAAAAAGTGAAACATAGACACAGAAAAAATAAACAAAATTGGCTCAGATCTATTGTGATTTAGTGAGGTCATCCACCAGGCGAAGTCAAAGGACACTAAATAGACAAACCACAGGATCTCAGATATACGGGACAAAGCGCCAACTTCTTATTCTTTTTCCCACTGGATTAGTGCATACTAAAATTAGAAAAAGTTTTTCTACAAAGAATTTTCTGTCTCCTCTTTCTTCAATCTATCCTTAGCCTTAAACGTATTGTATGTCAGAAGTAAACCATTTTATTTCCGTGGTTTGGCCCAGCGGTTAGAGTGTTCGCCAATGGCCCGGGAGACCTGGGTTCAATCCCAGGTCGAGTCATACCAAAGACTTTAAAAATGTAACTTGATACCACCTTGCTTAACACTCAGCATTATAAGGTACGGTTCAAGGGTAAAGTGGAGCAATCCAGGGAATGGAGTAGCGCCCTCCCCTACACCTTGGTGTAGTAGCTATCGAAAAGGGAGCCTTCGGGTCACCCTCGACTATGGTCGCTAACTTTTTACTATAGCCAAAAAGGACTCCTACGTGTCTACGGCCTAAACAGATTTACTGTTTTTATAAAGTAGTCGATAGAAGTGACTGGGCTTAGATACTATATTATCCTTTTTATGTCTTTTTAGCAGATATTGAAATTATATATATATATATATATAATTAATTAAACAATATAGACTTTTTTTGTTTGGATATTTTTGTATTTATCTTTTCAAGTATAGAGGTTATAATATACGGAGGGAATTGGTTAATAAACATTCCATAGTTAATAGGTTCCCTAGTACTTTCGGTCCGATCTTGAGCCATCATCAGGGGGGTGTATATTGCAAAAGCGATATAACCTTTGCATGTACATTACTATTTTGTAAGAATTTAGCGTTTATTGTTTATTCTGGTGTATTGCTGTAGTGTTTATTTTCAAATTTGATTCTATAAACAGCAGAAGCAGCTAAAACACAACATTAGAGCTACAAAATAACAAATGAAAATTAGATTCTCGAAGAGTACTCCTCGTTTAAAGGGGTATCTTCCTATCGTCTCAACAATTATTCGCCTTAGTCTACGCAGAAATGAGAAACAACCAGTTCACGATATGATTGGTCCTCAATTACCAATGAGGATATAAGTAATCAATATACGTTAACTATAAGAAACAAGTTTGATATTCTTCAGGAAACATCTAAAAAATAAACTCCGAATTACGACTATCAAAACTTTCTTACCGCCCATATAGAAGGGGCAGTCAAGTGCATAGCAACAAAATCAAAAGTTAAATGTTGTGTTTCATTGAAGTCACATGTAGTTAGGAAAAAACGAGATAACATGAAAATATCATCCTTAATTAATAAAAAAAAAACAGCAAATGCCAATGCACAGAAACTTAAGAAAGCACAGAAAACTAAATAGTACATACCAAAAAGAACAACAAGAATACATTCAAGACCCAATCAATAAAATCAGAAATTCGACAGAAGATAGACAATCACGATTAGCATGGCTGACACTGATTAAAGTGCACAGAAAGAAAAGCACCTCAAGAGCACAACTAAAAGCTAACAACCAAGAAAAAGACTTCAGAAGAGGAAAGAATATTGTAAACATTTGCTCAAAATCCCACTTGAAATCACTAATAAATGTATGGAACTATTTATTTATAGTCGAACAGGGACGGTTTACGCCTCGATGAAATACCTACTGAAGTATGAAAAACAAGAAAATTTGACGACATACTTCTTTGATTATGATACGCTGTGTAGATATAAAACACAATGGCTGCATTTTCCACCTCCTCAAGAAAGGCAACCTCAGAATCACAACAAACTACAGAGGCCTGACTCTTACAGCTATTGCTTCAAAGGTTTATAATTCCCTGTTTCTCAATTGTATCCGGTCTGAAATCGAGAAAATTCTAGGAAAAAATCAGAACAGCTTTCGAAGAAATCGCTCCACAATCTCGTAGATGCTGACTATCAGTCGGATCATAGAAAAAGGATGTGCAAAAGATCTCTTGGCAACACTAGATTGTAAATTTTTACAACGCATTTGATTCCATATAGAGAGGAAAAACGGAGCAAACGCCATCAGCATATGGTCCCATCAAAGAAACTGTTTCTTCTATAGTGATGTTTTACAAAAACACGAAAATAATGATTCACTCACTTGATGACGACACCGGCTTCTTTGACACAATTACTGGAGTCTTGCAAGGAGATACATTAGTGCCACATTTGTTTATAATCTGCCTAAATTACGTACTACGAACGTCACCAGATCTAATAAAAGAAAATGGTTGCCCCACTAAAAAAAGGTAAGAAGCAGACGATATCCCACAGAAACTCAGACGCAGACTACGCATATGATCTAACACTTCCTTCAACTACACCTAACCAAGCCAAAAACACTGCTGTAAAGCTTCGAGCAAGCAGCAAAAAAAAGCATTGGCTTGTGTATGAAAGCAAATAAAGTCGATGTGTTTTAAACCAGATGGAACTATCTTCTCCTTAATCGGCAAGCTTATGAAATTAGTAGACCAGTTCACATACCTCGGTAGCAAAATCTCATCAACTGAAAGAAATATCAACATGTACTTAGCAATGGTGTAGGTTGTTTTTGACAGGTTATAAACCAAATGGAAAACTCTGATGAAATAAAACGGGATTTCTTCCAAGTGGTGGCTGTGTCAATACTACTGTATGGGTGCACCACCTGGACGCTAACGAAACGCATGGAGACAAAGGTAGATGGTAACTGCTCAAGAATGCCACGTGGTATTTTGAACAAATCCTGGAATCAGCACTTCTTCAAAACAACAGCTGTACGGCCACTTACCTCCATCTTCACAAATTAACCATTTAGACGAACAAGACATATGCGGGGCACTTCTGGAGAAGAAGGTCAAATAATACATAAGCTAAGTTTTCTTATGAACTCCTATACATAGACGCACCAGTATTGGCCGACTATCAAGGACTTACATATATTTGCTTTGCGCGAATACTGAATGCAGTCTAGAAGACCGACATGGAGCTATTAACGATAGGAACGGATGGTGACTAAGACAGACAGGGGACACTGTGCTATCAGTTTAAACTCAGTTTATAATCCTGATAATCGATATCATGAAACTTTGAAATTATATATATATATAATCTTCACCTGACCATCGGTGACATGAAACTCCGAGTCCTGGGATAATGACATTCTCCTTTTGGATATTGCTATATTTGTTATTCCTTGTTTTATTTATAACTGATTACTGCCATATTAGTCTTTACAAACGGTGGATATGCCATATATATATATATATATATATATATATATATATATATATATATACACACTGCACAGGTGTTTTCTTTTGTTATCTCTTTGCGTTTACTATTTAGCACTTTTTTTCCAAAATAGAAATTGTATATTAAAAAAAAAAACTGGTACCAAGTGTCTCCAATAAAGCGACACGTTTTTGAACGTATTTTTTAAATGATATACATTTAAAGAATTGGTTGTTTGGTAAACTGTAGCAAACTGAACCATTAAAGAAATAACACGATTTGACTATTATCGCACAACAGACGTAAAAATTGTTCAGAAGTTTCTTCCCTACCCAACCCCATTATGTTACGCCAATGTACAAATGAATGACAAAGCATTGCAGAAATGATTTATCTTTAATGACCTTGACACGTTAATTTTAGGACTGATTTGCATAAACGTCACGCAACTCATTAATGTTTTGAACGATAGAAATTTTAAAAACTTCCATAGTTTTTGTTTATAATACTGGATTTTCTATTGTAAAAACAGAGCAATGAATATAAACAACAAAAAAAAATGTTTAAATGAAAAAAAAAAAACCTGATGCATATTATGATAAAGCGTAATGTATAAAGAAATAAAGTTTACGTCTGTCATAAATATCATCCACTTCGGCTGTTTCTGTTACGATTTATCGAGGTTAGCTTACTTTGGCACTAGCTTACACGTATAGGCCACCCAGTGAGAATCGAACGCACTAACAACAGTCTGCTACCCTAGCTCGCAAACCATTACACTATTCAAGCCCTGGCTGTGTCTGCAAGCCATGATATTATGAATGGAATTGATTGAACAAATATGTCAACAATTTTATTCACACAAATATTTATAGCAACAGAGTCATTGTTGGCGGTAGAAAAAAAAAGGTAACGATAATCGCATTTGACATTTAGGACTGACTGCATTTGAACGGGGTATATGTAAGCAAAAGGCTTCGACTTTTCTTATCGCTTATAAAGCTGTCTTTATCCTTATTTCACCAGTCACCCGTTTAGATTTAATCATTTCCGGTCCAAACAAAATAATTTTTTCTCTGTTGGACAAATTTGATGCTTGAACATCTAATTTAACTGATATAACAAAAAATTTGTTTGGTGCAAATTTCGGCACTCATTCCAACAGTCAAAAATAAAGGAATTTAAAATAAGCAAAATATACAAAATGGAGCAATCATCTCTCAATAGATGATTGAGGAAGTTTTATTTGTCACTTTGATGTTAACGAATAAAAAAGTTTCAACATAAAAAACATTATAGGGAAAAGAGAATTGTGGTTTTGACGCATAAAATATTTATTCTTATAGGGAAAAGAGAATTGTGGTTTTAATGTATAAAACATTGTTTCTTATAGGGAAAAGAGAATTGTGGTTTTAATGCATAAAACAGCGTTTCTAATAGGAAAGAGAATTAGGGTTTTAACATAAAAAACATTGTTTCTTATGGGAAAAACTGGTTTTGACGCATAAAACATTTATTCTTATAGGGAAAAGAGAATTGTGGTTTTAAGATATAAAGCATTGTTTCTTACAGGGCAAAGAGTATTGTGGTTTTAACGTATAAAACATTGTTTCTTATTGAGAAAAGAGTATTGTGGTTTTAACGTATAAAACATTGTTTCTTATAGGGAAAAGAGTATCGTAGTCTTAACACATAAAACAGCGTTTCTTATAGGAAAAAGAGAATTGTGGTTTTAACATGAAAAACATTGTTTCTCATGGGAAAAACTGTTTTTAATGTTTAAACATTGTTTTTTTATGGGAAAAAGAGAATTATGGTTTTAACGCATAAAACCTTGTTCCTTGTAAGGAAAAGAGAATTGTGGTTTTAATGAATAAATCAGCGTTCCTTGTGGGAAAAAGAGATTTATGAAGTTTTAGGGATTGAAACATTTTTCCTTACAAGGAAAAGAAAAATCCGATGTTTGAACCAATAAAACATTGTTTCTTGGGGGAAAAATGAGCTTTAATCGAGAGTGGGTTTCTAACAAAAAACAACGTGAAACAATTCTGCTACAATATGTAACTAATCGTATCGAAACTTTCAAAACAATGCAATTAATTATTTGTCTAAGATCTTTTACCCTGTGTAGATCGGTACATCAACTTGTTATATGTATAATACATCAATATAGTTTTACTCTCCTGTTTAAAATCTGAAAATAGTTTTAATGTAACCAACGACTTCAACTTATATAAAAACACTTTATAAACATTATTTAAAAATAAATATGTGTTTTTAATTGAGTTTGAAATTTTAACGCAATTCATGAATTGAAAATCTTCAATTCTGATGCGCATTATATTTATACTTAATTCGGCATTTTGTCTAAAGTAGTTGCAAAACAGTTTGAGAGTTCAATGTAAATAGTTTGTAAATATTTCCAGTGACATTTCCTGATTGGATTTCTCTATCATTTGGAGGCCGTAAACTTTACATACATACGAAGTTTAGGTCGATAGGATTTACTCACTTCTTTATAAGAGCAAAACGAGACGCAAGATCAAGTTTAGAGTGAAGGTCTTCATGCATACGTGTTAGTAATTCAAGAAATTGTCCCGTTCCTTCGGCATTTTCATCTTGGGGATGCATAAGCAATTAGGAATTGATTATGGTCCTATCCATTAGTTATCAACAAAGTTTGGTTTAGTTGCTGTGCAATGTTGTATGAGAAGGAGATTCTCGTAGTGTAGTGGCTATCGTACTGAACTACGACATCATAGGAAGCGAGTTCAAACTCCAGCCGCGCAGTTATGTTCACTTTTTGACTAATCATATTTACCAACCCCTCCGCTCGGGCAGGATATGACACAAGGCCAATTTCTAAGCGAAGTTTAACAGGTTTGAATTCAGAGTTTTCCTTCTCCTAGACTAGCTGCCTCACCAAGGCTGAAGAACCTAGTCTGCTCTACTATTTACCCATAGCTGGAGGGAGAATAATTGGATTCATACCTTTCCCAAGGGTATTAGTGCTATGTGAAATGCAATCAGTCAGGTCCTTTTTGACTAATACCCATGGGAAATGTACAGTTTGGTTTATTTGATAATGATATCAACTTCTGTGGGTTATTTTTTGAAATACTGAAGCCGTCTTTATAGAATTGTAGTGGTACTATAAAACCCATAGCTGGGGTGATAATAGGGGTTCATATCTTTTCCAAGGGCATTTGTCTGAAAGTGAATGTAATTGCGTGATTAGAGTTCGAACTCGCTAACTACGATGTCATAGACCACCACTAAAACCATTACTCTACGGGGACTTCCCCGAGCAAAGATATAAACTTTCTTATTACCCCAGGTATGGGTTAAATAGTACCACTACTGTTCTTCTATAAGGATGGATTTGGCATTAAATAACCCAAGCAGGTTGATATGTTATTAAAGAAAAAAAAAACGAACTAAACCAAGGGTGTAATGGGTGCATCCCAAGAATCGAACTTACTATATTAGTTGTCTGCAAGTTTAGCTCGTTCATCACTTCGTAACATATGGTGGCTACCACGTTAAATGCAATAAGTATACGAGAAAAAATTGCCCACGACAAAAGACCCGATGTTCACCATTCCACGCCATAATGGCAATTAATATGGCATGGCAGCTACTGTTCAAAGACATACCTCCCACTCACTCCTCACTTGGAGCGTTTGAAGGGTGACAATTCTTATTCTAGAAAATCATTTTGGTCATTTTATGTCAAGAAGTTAGGGAATCGCATTCATTGCACGTTCGTATTTACTTTTTTTGTATAGTTGTTTCTTAGGACATTTTTTGTACACGGTCGTATTGAATAAAAATAATTTTCAAACAGATCTATTCGATTCATAGATGGTACTTTAATACGTATTACCACTCCAGGTCAGAATGGATCTGAGGAGTAATTGACAATGAAAGGGTACTCCATACTCCCCACAGCTCACTATCAAATGCAGCTTAGAGTCACAACCAGCATATCCCTTTTCTTTGGTTAGGGGTATTACCCTTCTGCATGGGACACAGTCAGATTATTCTAAGCCCCGCTGACAGAGTGTCATTAGTCGTTTTCTTTTTTATATTGGTACTTTATTTATCAATTGTACTTTATTAATTCTCTTAGAAGTAAAATATTATATTCATTAATAAGATTGCAATAATTATCGGATTCCAATTAAATGTATTTAGTAACAAAAATTTATGGAAATAATTTTGAAGTCAGTCAACTTTCTCTTGACTTAATTCTCTGAAATGTTAAAATATTATTTGGATACTAAAAAATGTACTTTTATCTAAATATATTTTCCTAACCCTAACCAATGATAAAAAAAAAGTAATTATATAATCAAGAGTTTTGTCGTACTTTGCATTTTAGGTGGAGGTGTTTTGTCACCAGGTTGTTCATTAGGGAAGCTCTAGAATGGAAATATTTTAGACTTTCAGTCTCTTAACGGAATTTAAACAAACCTATCATGATATCAGAAACAAAGTCGTCTCCTTATTCAAACAATGATTAGACGCGAATGGCGTAACCACATGGATTACTTTCTTGACACTTCCTATGGGTGTTTTTCATTTATTATTCATTTATTTATCGTCTCATTAGAAAAAGCCCAAAACTAGAAACAATGATTATCAACTTAAAGCAACGTTGGACATAGTAACCAATTGACTTAGCCATTTATCTTCAACCATTTCCACGAGAATTTAACGAGCATTTTCTTAATCGTCCGTTTGAGTCATTTCCAGAGCCATTTCGCTTCGAAAACTGACAAAATTCATTCCATCCCAATACAAAATCTTCAACTCATTTCTAATAACTAAATGTCTGCAAGGAGGGAGATTGACCAATAAAAACATTCAAACATCCATTACTGAAAAAAAAAATTAACTTTTAATATTCAATCTTTCACAGTTTACCTCGCTGCCCCCAAATTTAATCATTTCAGTAAACAGATCCATTTTATTTTCCAAGAAGGTCATAATTTGACAAGCAATATTTCCAGTTCGATCTGAATAAAATAGAATTTATTTATTCATTTGTTTATTTATTTATTGCTGTTTTAGTTGTTTTTTTTTCCTTTTGCATAGAACAGAAAATAAATTCAGTTTTGAAAAATGAATGCTTATCTAATTTTTCTTCTGTGCTTTATCGATCTTTTCATCATATTTAAGGTGTACAACAACATTTACATTAATAAGTTGCTTATAAAATCAAGCACTGGTGTGCTGACATCTGCTACTCTTTATTGATGTACTTTGACATTCACGGAAAAAAATAATAACCGGCTATTAACATTAGTTTAAAAGAAAGAAAGAAAGAAAGAAAGAAAAAAAGAAAATAGAAAGTTGGTTGCTTGATTGATCGGTTTATTTTACGGCGTAACAACCCTTTTTGGGTTATTTAACGCCGAATTAAGTCATTTTAATAAGAGTTTCAAACAATTCAGTTTAGTTTAAGTACAGTTTTTTGTTTACACACAGTTAAATATAAACAGTTCTATTTCAAACAATTCAGTTTAACATAAGTACACAGTTTAAACACACAGTTAAATGTAAAAACAGTTAATATTAAACAATTCAGTTCAGTTCTATTTGACCCAAAGATATGACCCTACTACTTCAAGCCAGAGTGGACCTGAGAGTAATAGCAATGAAGAGGTACTCCGCATTCCCAAAAGCTCCAGCATTATATATAGCCTCACCATCAGATTATTTAGTGTCATATCCAAGACAGTCGTTGTTGGGAACCTTACCCCTCTGCAGAGATGCAGTTGGTATATTCTTCAACCCAAGCCGACTGGGCAAGAAAGAAAGAAAGAAAGAAAACGAAAAAGAAAGAAGTTTTTTTTGTCGGGGACATCAGATCATTACTTTGATGAGGCATAACTCAGCAAGAAATAATTACGCACACACACACACACACACACACACACACACACACACACACACACACACACAAACGCTCAAGCATTTACATAGCTATACATACAGTTACTCAAGCACAGGTTGCCTTCATAAACACACATAAACACACAGATGTCCAAATGCACCTTCCGTGCACATACATATACTCAGACTTTATAACACAGATACCGTACCCATATATACATACATACATACATACATACACAGAGACACTCAAACACATCCTCTGTGCATATATACACACATACACATGTATACATAGATACACACAGACTCTCAAACACAGATTCCGTACATATGCACACACACACACACACACACACACACACACACACACACACACACACACACACACACAGACAGACGCTTAAAACATTTTAAATGCAAACACATACACACATGCAGACTCTCAGATTCCGTTCATATACCCACGCATACATAAACAGAGACACTCAAATTCAGTTTGAATTCATACACACAGACACAGATACTCTCAACCATACATTCCGAGCAAATACACACATACACTAACACACACACGCTCAAACAAACAAAAACATACACATATAGAAAAATATACGCACACACCCAATGAAATGCACTCAGTACAACATAGCGTGTTCTGAACAGTTTCCGTGTTAATCAACGTTCCACAAAATAAAATTAGTCGTTTAATTCGTTCTCGTTTCAGCAGACAAATTTCCTTGAGGAAATATCAAATGGACAAGAAGGACAAGAGAAAAATTAAGTGTAAATGGATCGTCGTTTCTATTTCATTCTGTTGACAGGTTAAGTGTGAGATTATCTGCTGTCGTGAGGACAAAAACCAGAACGGAATTTAAATAAACATGACAGCCTAATAATATTCGCTAAGATGAGGACAGTTTTGATGTTTAAATTCAATGGACTCATTCTGCAGATGAAAAGGTTTTTGGATGGGTGCAGTAGTTATGGGATTTAATAAGAATAAACGTGCAGTCATTTATAAAAGTGATATTTCTAAAAGTCCTTACTATTATTTAAAGGTTTTAATAGTCGAATCTTTTGATATTTTCGAATTATAGGCATGTCAGAAAATTTTAAGATACCTTTCTTTTAGTCACCTTATCTTCAAGTGTTGTTCACTAGCTATTATTCTGGCCCTGTCGGTGGGGATTAGAATACTCTGACTGTATCCTCTACAGAGGGGTAAGACCCCCTAAAATGATCTTGCTATGACACTAAACTGCGTCCGATGGTGAGGCTCCACTTAAAGAGATCTGATGAGTGTAAAGTACCTATTCATTGCCATTCATTGCGATTCCACTATGACATTGAGTGGTAGAGTATCTTTTATCGTCTCATCAATGGGCCAAATAGGTCTCAAAATTATTCGTATTCGATATAGGACCGTGTACATAAAAAAAACTCTTTCAAATGTAAATTCAAAATTCTAGGCATAAAATAACCCTTGTCGGATTGACATGCCGTTAGAATCAATCAAATAATCCTTCTATCAATTTTTCTGACGCCTTTTTACATGAATTTATGACCGTCCGTTCACACGTGATCTGCTATGCTTGATTTCATCGTTTCCTTCTTTTACTTTACCGGTCTCAATTTTGATTATCTCGCCATAACTGCATTGGTGTGTATGGCACACAGTTCTTGGTCATATTCTGGTGTCTTTGAAAATTAAAATTCTTTTAAAATGTTGTCTCAATGTTGCCTGGATCTCAAGCTTCTTTGTGGTATGATTCAAACTTAATTATGACTCAGAAATTCAAATATTATTGAAATACTTAAAAACCTTCGTTGAAATTTTCCAGACTCATAGAAAATGGGCATCAATATGTATTTAAAAATTATTTTCTCTTTAATTATTTTTTACCCCGGAAAATTCTCGGCTGACATCCTGCGGGTCAAATTGGGTGGGTTAATTTCCTTTCTGGTTGGTCCAAGAACTTTCCAGACCTTCCCCTAAACCTTGAAACTTTATATCATGTTGGTATCAGAGAGAAGAATGTATAGAATCTTTTCTTAAACAATGTTACAAAATCAAATTTTATATGCGTGTCTCTCTTTTTGTATTACAAGTTCAAAAGAACTAAAAACATAAGAGAAAACTGGAAATATTGACCGGTGGGAATGTTAAGAGAAAAATTAAAAGAAAAAAGCAAAAAAGAAAATGGACTTCATAAAATTACGTAATAATTTCAATTAACGACTTAAATTAAATGTTTTTTTTATCATCCTGTGCAAAAAATTTAGGAATTTATAAAGAATTAAACTGACGGATTATAATAAAGTTCATTCTTTCTTTTATATTTTTCTTTAGTCTTTTCTTTTCTTTTTTCGTTTACTTCTTTATTTCTATCTTTGTTTTTTTTTCTTTCTTTCCCTTTTCTTTTTTCTTTCTCTTTTTGATTAATTTCTTTTTCGTTCTTTTTTTCCTTTTTCTTTTTTTCTTTTTCTTTTTCTTTTTTCTTTCTTTTTATTTTACGTTCTTTGTTTTCTTTTTTACTTTCTTAGTTTTTATTTTATTTTTTATCTTTTATTTTAATAAACTTCTTTTCATTTCTTTCTTTTTTCTTTTCTTTTTATTTCTTCTTTCCTTTTTTCTTTTTCTTTCTCTTTCTTTTTCTTTTACTTCTTTTTTATTTCTTTCTCTTTCTTTTCTCGGGTTGATATGCCACAAAACCAACCAAACCAAACCAAAAACCTTTCTTTTCTTTTCTTTTCTTTTACTTTTTTATTTATTTTGGGGCGTGAATTTTCTATAAATATGACGTCCTTTATATGGAATAGCGAAAAATAAGAGATTCAAGTACAAGACTGACTGCATTGTGAAGACAGACGTAGCTGAAGAAGAACGAAGAAGCTATTTGAAAACGCTCCACCTCCAGCAAGAAAGAAACGCGATCAACAGTAATTTATAACTGCTTTTCTTCTGACATTATACAATAAAACACCCCACTAAATATGGAAGAAGAATCCTCAAAGAACGAATCCCGATTAGCCATACCAACAGATTTCAACCCCGACACTGGGTAGAAGGGTTCATTTTGTCAGCTCTCAAGTAAAACTGAAAATTATTAAACAGCATTGCTATGGCTTTGACGGTTACTTGAATTTTTTTTGTATTTGAGATTAAATTGTCACGTGCAACAAAATTTACACTCCGAAAAATATTGAAATTTTATAAGCAAGAAATATCTTGCGTGTAATAATTTTACTGCAATATTTTTCATTTTTTGACGCTGTATTTCCCAGAAAATTGTTCAAAAACCTTTCGATCAACCAAAAAATGTCAGAACAATATTCAAAACATTTTCGCAAAATTAAAAAAAATTCCAGCCTTATTTTCATTTTTTCTGTCCTGGTTGATAATAAATACGTAGTACAAATTATGTATGACATTAGAATAACGAGAAACCTTCCAAGATCGAAAATACAAGCCAGAAAAGCGAAATTCGACTATATTTGTGCATTACGTTACAAAGAAATTTAACGATAGCCATACACTGCATATCGATAGGAATTCGACTGTGGTCATACACTTCTTTTTGTTAATAGCATATCAACCTTCGTGGATTATTTTAATGCCAAAGCCACCCTCGTAGAAGAACAGTAGAGTTACTAATTAACCCATAACTGGTGCATAAGGGATTGATATCTTTTCCAAGGGTATTTGTCAGACAGAGAACGTAATAAGTCCAGTACGCTAGCAACTACGGCATGGAGACCCCCTCTCCTAAGCTACCTGCACGACGTGTGGCATGCGACTGTAGTCGTACCCGGCACGGCATCAGGCATCGGCTGTAGTCATACCCGGCACGGCATCAGGCATCGGCTGTAGTCGTACCCGACACGGCATCAGGCATCAGATGTAGTCGTACCCGACACGGCATCAGGCATCGGCATTAGTCGTACCCGACACGGCATCAGGTATCAGCTGTAGTCGTACCCAACACAGCATCAGGAATCGGCTGTAGTCGTACCCGACACGGCATCAGGAATCGGCTGTAGTCGTACCCGAAACGGCATCAGGCATCGGCTGTAGTCGTACCCGACACAGCATCAGGCATCGGCTGTACTCGTACCCGACACGGCATCAGGAATCGGCTGTAGTCGTACCCGACACGGCATCAGGCATCGGCTGTAGTCGTACCCGACACGGCATCAGGAATCGGCTGTAGTCGTACCCGACACGGCATCAGGCATCGGCTGTAGTCGTACCCGACACGGCATCAGGCATCGGCTGTAGTCGTACCCGACACGGCATCAGGCATCGGATGTAGTCGTACCCGACACGGCATCAGGCCTCAGATGTAGTCGTACCCGACACGGCATCAGGCATCGGCTGTAGTTGTACCCGACACAGCATCAGGCATCGGATGTAGTCGTACCCGACACGGCATCAGGCATCGGCTGTAGTCTTACCCGGCACGGCATCAGGCATCGGCTGTAGTCGTACTCGACACGGCATCAGGCCTCAGATGTAGTCGTACCCGACAAGGCATCAGGCATCGGCTGTAGTTGTAACCGACACAGCATCAGGCATCGGATGTAGTCGTACCCGACACGGCATCAGGCATAAATTGTTGACCTTTTTTAAATTGAATACATAGATTTTAGAATATTACCAAAGGACACTTTAATTCTGAACAAAATATTTCCATTTCATAAATGTTCGTTTCTTGGTACCGTAGAGGTATTTCTTAAAAACACAGTTTATCGTTTTCAAAATGTTATCTACCACGTATATTTATTAAGTACAACTTAATTTGGCAAAAATATTAAACAGTATTAATCCAACTCATTTACAATTGTCTGCTCGTTAACCATTACGCCACACTAGGCACGTATTTACTCTTATTTGTTTTCATATTTAATAACTAGTTGCCTACTTGATGTGGAAGAAAAACTTTAACATACTTTTTGGTTGAACTTTATCCATCAAATATAATTAAAGTGAGGAAAAATATTACTTACGTGTAACAGAGCAAAAAATCAAATGCTTTTTAAACATTCCTAGACAAAAATAAGATCCGTCCTGCATCGTTCAGATTGGTCACGAGGGAACCACCAAGCGTCGTTATGATTTGGCTTGGTGAGTAGCGTACATACACTTATAAAAATTTACTACACACACACATACAAATTCATATATACATACATTGTCATGTTAGTTTTAACGTGCGTATCTATAAAGGTGTGTGCCTTTCAGGTTGTATGTGACCGCATATCTTCGAGTGTTGAAGCGTATGTTTATTAGTCATTAGTGCTTCTCCCCAACCCACACACACATATACATAAGTGAGTTTCCGGGTGTATGTTCACATATATATGTGTGTGTACATATAATATACATATATGTACACATATATATGTGTGCGTAGATATATATATATATATACGTGTGTACATATATAAATATATACACTTACCATCCATCTAATCATATACATATATGCATGTAAATATATGTGTGTCTATGTGCATATACATACATATGTATATATGTATGTGTGTGTATGAATATATATATACATATATACACTGTGTGCACACACACACATATATATATATATATATATACTTAGCACCCATCTCACAAACCATGTACATATATGCTTCTATGCGTAGAGACATATATGTATATATACAAAAATATGTAAGTGTGTATTAGTGTATATATATATATATACACACACAGATACACACACACACACACACACACAAACACACACACATATATATATATATATACTTAGCACCCATCTCACAAACCATGTACATATATGCTTCTATG